>PYAF01004526.1:23647-38509 GCA_007407185.1 Glycine tomentella | reverse complement strand
CAACTGAGAAAGTGTTCAGAGCTTCGAGATAAGCTAGTGACTTAGCTTGATTCTCGAGAAAAGTCGGTCTACGGCGAGATCGAGATTCCAAAGAGAGCTTTCGGAATCGGAGAACCAGGACCAGAGAAGGCTTTGGCTGAGCGATCCGTCTTAGGGAAAGTGGTTCCCTAGTGTGTCTGAGCTACACAGAGGTAAGAAACTAGAGCTCTAGCCGTTGGTTCTGTGTTTGGGTCTTTGGTTAGATTTTGAACATCTTGAGGGGTGTTACAACTGTTAGGTGCATGTCTCTGAATTGCTCTATCAGCTTGCAATCAGAGATCATCAAGCATGCAGTAGTCACATTCTTCCTGCTCAAAGCATCAGCAACCACATTGGCCTTGCCTGGATGGTATCTCAGCTCAAAATCATAATCCTTCAGGAACTCCATCCAACGCCTCTGTCTCATGTTCAACTCTTTCTGATCAAAGAGGTATCTGAAACTCTTGTGGTCACTGAACACTATCAACTTGGCACCATACAGATAGTGCCTCCATATCTTCAGAGCAAACACCACAGCTGCCAACTCTAGATCATGAGTAGGATACGACTCTTCATGAGGTTTCAGTTGTCTGGAAGCATAGGCAACCACCTTCTGATCCTGCATCAGCACACACCCAAGTCCCCGCTTGGATGCATCACAAAATACCTTAAAGACTCCCTAAGGGTCAGGAAGAGTCAGCACTTGAGTTGTGGTCAACCGCTCCTTCAGCTCCTGGAAACATTGCTCGCACTCATGGGTCCAGACAAATGGAACCCCCTTCCGTGTGAGTCGAGTCAAGGGTACCACCAACTGAGAAAACCCCTGGATGAACCTCCTATAGTAGCCAGCCAATCCCAGGAAGCTACGGATCTCAGACACGTCCTTGGGCCTCTCCCAGGACATCACTGCCTCTATCTTGCTGGGATCCACAGATACACCAGCTGCTGAGATCACATGGCCAAGAAACTTCACCTCTGTCAACCAGAACTCACACTTGGCCAACTTAGCATACAACTGCTTGTCCCTCAAGATCTAAAGGACTGTCCTAAGATGCTCGGCATGCTCTGTCTCCGTTTTGGAGTAGATCAGTATGTCATCAATGAACACCACCACAAAATGATCCAAGAAAGGTCTGAATACCCTGTTCATATAGTCCATGAACACTGCCGGGGCATTTGTCAGACCAAACGGAATGACCTGATACTCAAAGTGACCATACCTAGACCGAAAGGCTGTCTTAGGTATGTCTGCAGGCTTGATCCGAATCTGGTGATATCCAGATCTCAGGTCTATCTTGGAGAACACTCTGGCTCCCCTCAACTGATCCAACAAATCATCAATACGAGGCAGAGGATACTTGTTCTTCACAGTAACCTTGTTTAGCTACCTGTAATCTACACATAATCTCATACTACCGTCCTTCTTCTTTACAAAGATTACCGGTGCTCCCCAAGGTGAAACACTCGGTTTGATGAACTGCTTGGACAGCAGGTCTTCCAACTGCACCTTCAGCTCCCTCAACTCCAGAGGAGCCATGCGATAAGGTGCCACTGATATTAGTCCCACACCAGGAACCAAGTCAATGGAGAACTCTATCTCTATTTCTCGTGGTAGCTAAGTTATCTCCTCTGGAAACACATCCATAAACTCATTCACCACTGGTATCTGAGACAGGTCAACACCTGGCTTATCTTCTGTCACACCCAAGAAGATATAGCCCTGAGCTCCTTATCTGATTGCCTTGCGAGCTTGTAAGACTGATAAGAATGCGAAGGAACCTGAACCTGCCTCATCAGAAGGAACAACAACCCTCTTCTGACAACAGTCTAGCATCACACCATATCTGGTCATCCAATCTATACCTAGAATCATCTCAAGGGTAGGCATTGCTAGACAGAACAGATCAATCACATAGGCTCTGCCCTCATATATAAACTGCACGTCCTTGCAGCACGTGCTCACCTGACATCTCTCTCTAGATGCCGTGATGACTTCCATCGGAGGGGCAAAACTGGACTTAGGCAATTTGATCCTATCAACAACCACATCCTGTATAAAGGAATGTGTGGCTCCAGAATCAAACAGTACTCTGACATCACATTCATCAATAAGAACTGTACCTCTGATAAGATCCGGAGCTCTAGCTGCCTCTCTAGCGTCCACTGTGTACACCCGTCCTGCTGTGGGTGCCGTCATCTCCAGTGGAGCAGCCTGTGCCCGTCTCCCTATCTGAGGGCACTCTCTGGATATGTGGCCTGGCTTGCCACATCTGAAACAGATGATCTGGCATGTAGAACATGCTCCCAAATACTCCTTTCCACAGGCTGAACACTTCGGGATAGATCTTCCCCGAGCTGAACCCCTCTTGAATCTGTCAGAGGGTGCAGAGACTCTCAACATCTTGCCCTTACCCTTCTCGGGTGGGCCAGAGCCGCTGGGCCTCCTCCCCTCAGGTCTGTCTGAGGGAGCAGGCTGTCTGTCTCTCTGTCTCTACAGGATACCCTCCACCTGGCGACTCTGTCTCATCAGGGTATCCATATCTCGTGACCCAAGACCAGCCACTACCACCTGAATGTCATCCCTAAGTCCCCTCAGGAACTTAGCTACTAGAATCTCAGCTTCAGGCAAAGGTCTCCTGAAGTGTGCATACTGGGCCAGCTCATTAAACTGGGCCAGGTACTCGTCCACTGTCATGCTCCCCTGGACGAGACTATCGAACTCTGCCTGCTTTTGCTCCCGGGCATCTCTGGGGAAATATCTGTCTAGGAAGCAAGCCTCAAACAACTGCTAGGTAATCAACTCACCCCGGCCCCTCAGAAGTTGTACTGTGGTCTTCAACCACTCGTGGGTGTCACCCTGAAGCATATAGGTTTCATACAGCAACCTCTGATGATCGGGGCACTCCATCACCTCAAATATCTTCTCCAGGGCCTGCAACCACCTTGCTGCAGCCACTGGATCATAGCCCCCTGAGAACACTGGAGGGTCATGCTTCCTGAAGGTGATCAGCATTTTCCCTCTGGCTGCTACCTCACTGTCAGCCTCTATCTGGGACATCTGGTTCTCTCTCTGGTGGCTCCCACCAGTCTGCTGGCGACTACCCTAGCCATCATGAATAGAAGGTGTGGAGGATACTCTGTCATCCCTCTTGAGGTTCTTCACCTCCTCTAACAGGTCCTAGTTGGCCTTCATCAAGGCCTCATTCACCTCTCGGGTGGCAGCCATCTCTCGCTGCATCTCCCCCTGAGCCTGTCTACTAGCAGCCATCTCTTGCTGCATATCTGCCTGAATCTGTTGCATGGCGGCTAGTGCAGCCGCAACTGGATCAGTCTGGGGATCAGTCTGAGCACTGGTTGCCCCACTGGTGCCTCTAGGTCTCACCATGGCACTACACATGTACATCACACAGTGAGTTGATCAGGCCCACAGTTAATGTACCCCCATGCAATGCTCATGTCAAACAACCACAGACAAGCACCAAATCCAATTCCATACATAATGTTTTAATCAAGAACCTGCTCTGATACCATTAAATGTAACACCCCATAGGCCTCCGGTGCGTTATCATTAATAATATCAGTTTAGCGCTTGAATTATCATTTTAAAACGTAGCGGAAGCATAGAATCATTTTCTTGATTCATTATGTATGGAATAAACATATCACACAAAATACCCCTACAAATCATACATTTCACACCCTTGCTGATCCAGTTTATCATATCAAATACATAAGTAGGCAGATAATCAAATAATCAACAAATATACTCAGGAGGAACATAACTCATATCATAATCAGTTCTGTACATATATCTAAATACATCAGAGTCCACACCACACCGTGGTGATACAAAAGAATGTCAGCCCTCACTGAGGGTATACATAATTGTACAATCACAGGTGTACATACACACCATCCCTTATCAAGGGTACAAACATAACCCGAACAAAATGAGTCTTCAAGCTCCCTCTGCTACTATCAGTCAATAGGAACGTCTCTATTTGGGCCTCCTGCCCTGAGACGACTCTCTTCGTCCGGAAGAGTCACCTGAAATCATAAATCCCCACACGGGGTGAGATAACATATCTCAGTAAGCTCAGGGTCCTTGGAAAATCATTCCCACCCTGGCCCACTATCCACAATGCACACACAAGGCAAACCACACAACCAAATGGCCCATTGGCCCTCATAACAACATATGCATCATACAAACATGGCGGATCTCATCAACGCCTGGTAGATCTCATCAACTCCTAAATCACATGGCAGAGAACCCTTAATGCCTAGCGGAGAACCCTCAACGCTTAAGTCACAGGGCAGAGAGCCCTCAATGCCTAGCGGAGAACCCTCAACGCTTAAGTCACATGGCTGAGAACCCTCAATGCCCAGAACATATGGCGGAGAACCCTCAATGCCCAAATAATAGCATAATCAATCTCAAGTACATGCATATCAATTTAAGTAATGCAACAACCAAATGCATGCATCATGAATTATGACCATCACTCCCCCGGAGTGTGGTGTGCAACCATGCGGGAATTCATCCCCAGGGACAGTGAACTTACCTGATAAGGTCTCACTCTGTAGTTCCTTCCCAGGTATGTGGCTCCCGCCACCAACAGTCTCAATATCACGCCCTCAGTGGTGACTAGAAAGGCCTCAGGACAACTTCCTCGAGCTCTTGTGTCCGTTCCAAGCCTTGAATCTCGGCCACCCTCACGTTCTCTGAGCTTTCCTCTTGAGCAATCAAACTCTCACTCACAAGAGGTTTTAAGAGAAAGGATGAAGGATTGAAGCTTTCTAAGTGTTTCTCTCACAATCAAAGGTCACAAGGAGGTGTTTAGGTCATCAAACAAGGTCCTAGGAAGCTTGGAGCATGCATCAATGGAGGTTGGGGTCGTGGGGAAGGAGAAACCATTATTTTTTCTTTTAAACCAAGGTTATTATATGGGGTATGGCGCTGTTGGTGCCGGAGCACCGACATTGTGGCACGGATAGCGCGGGAGGTGGCGCAGATCACATTTTTGGGAAGGAGAAACTCCTTCTTCTTCCTCCTAACGCCCTGGACCTCCATTAGGGTAGTTCCAAGCTTCCTTAGCCCTTATATACTAGCCTAAACACTTCCCTTTGGCCTCGGAACTTGAGAGAACTGATTAGAAAGCTTGAATCCTTCATCCCTTTTCTTAGAAACCCCTTGGTGAGGGAGAGTCTTTTTCTCCAGAGAAAACCTCAGAAGTTGCTGTTTGGCGAGGAATCAAGGCATAACATGGACAACATAGCTTGTGGAAGCTGCCCTGCAGCCTTTCTGGTCGCCACTGAGGTAAGAAACTCAAGTTTCTCTGTTTGTCTGTGAATTTGGGGTTTTCTGGATATTGTGACCCACAATGAGCTGGGGCTAGAATTAGCCCAAGCTCCTGTAGAGAAACTTGCTCAGGGTATTGTAGTGATGAAGGATAAGCTTTCAGTTTTTGATTTGGATAACTTTGAATCTTGGCTCTGTGGCTTGTATGGGTGGCTTGTGTGATAAGTCACTTGTGGTTTTGGAGCCATGCCAGAGCCTTGATTATGCTTGTGTTGAGCCTGAGAGGCTAGTGGAATGGTGTCTTGGTTAAGATTTAAGCCATTCCAGTGATTTTGAACCTTGAGGCTACTGTGAGACTATGCTCTGGTAGATGTTGTGCATTGAGTCTGTGATGACTCAGATGCTTTGTATGCAGCCATGGTGGACCTTGAAAGGTATGAGAGAAGCCTAGTGATGGCTTGAGTTGATTAAACCCCAGGATAGGGAAATTCTGATATGATATGTTCTGATTGAATGTCTATTGGATTGATTTTGATATGAGACTGCATATGCCTTCATTAGGGCTTGATTTTGAGACTGTTGGTGGCGGGAGCCACAGACCAGGGAAAGAACTGCAGAGTGATACCTTGCCAGGTAAGTTCAGTGTCCCTGGGGATGACACAGGTGTGAGTTCCGGACTCTCACTGATATAGGCGTTAAGGTAGCTCCGCTAGGCGTTGAGGCAGCTCCGCTATGTTTGTATGCTATGCTTATGTTGTTATGAGGGCCCGAGGGCCAGGCCAGTGGGCCAGTTACTTGTGATTGCTTGATGTATATGTTATGGAAGTGGGCAGGGTGGAGGAGAAGCCTCCATGGACCCTGAGCTTACTGAGATTTGTTATCTCACCCCGTGTGGAGATTTATGCTTTTCAGGTGACTCTTCCGGACGAAGAGAGCAGTCTCAGGGCAGGAGGCCCGAGTAGAGACTTTTCTGCTTGGCTGATAGCAGTAGATGGAGCTTGTAGGCTCATTTTTGATTATTTTGATTATATGTTGTACCCTTGAGAAGGGATGGTGTGTGTGTACACCTGATGATTGTATAGTTCTGTATACCCTCTGTGAGGGCAGATATTCTTTTGTATCACACGATGTGGTGTGAGTTCTGATGTATATGTTTGTACAGAACTAGTTATGACATGTATATGAGACCTTTCTCCTGAGTATCGATGTTGTATATTTGATAAATCTGCCTAAGTCTTGTAGTTATCTGTCCTTATGATTATGTTATGAGAAACTGGATCAGCAGGGGTGTGCCAAATGTGCCTTGTGTGTGAATTTTATGTGATTTGTTTTATTCCATACATAATGAATCAAGAAAAGTGATTCTGTGCTTCCACCGAGTTTTATAAACTATGTTTTAAGCGCTAATCTGATATTAATAATGATAACACGTCGGAGGCCTACGGGGTGTTACATTTAATGGTATCAGATCGGTTTCTTGATGAGAACATTATGTATGGAATTTGATTTGGTGTCTGTCTGTGGTTGTTTGACATGAGCATTGCATGAGGGTCCATTAACTGTGAGCCTGATCAAATCACTATGTGATGTACATGTGTAGTGCCATGGTGAGACCTAGAGGCACCCGTGGGGCTACCAGTGCCCAGACTGATCCAGTTGCAGCTGCTTTAGCCACCATGCAACAAGAATTAGCTGCTAACAGACAGATGCAGGCAGATATGCAGCAAGAAATGGCTGCTAATAGACAGACTCAGGGGGAGATGCAGCGAGAGATGGCTGCCACTCGAGAGGTGAATGAAGCCTTGATGAAGGCTAATCATGATTTGCTAGAGGAGGTGAAGAACCTCAGGAGGGATGACAGAGCATCCTCCACACCTCCTGTTCTTGATGGCGAGGGTAGTCGCCAGCAAGCTGGTGGGAGCCACCAGCGAGGGTACCAGATGTCCCAGATAGAGGCCGACAGTGATGTAGCAGCTAGAGGGAAGATGTTGATCACATTCAGGAAGCATGACCCTCCAATGTTCTCAGGGGGCTATGATCCAATGGCTGCAGTAGGGTGGCTGCAAGCCTTAGAGAAGATTTTCGAGGTGATGAAGTGCCCCGATCACCAAAGGTTGCTGTATGCAACCTACATGCTTCAGGGAGACGCCCATAAGTGGTGGAAGACCACTGTCCCACTTCTAAGAGGCCGGGGAAAGGTGATTACCTGGCAGTTGTTCGAGGCCTGCTTCCTGGACAGGTAATTTCCAGAGAAGCCCGGGAGCAAAAGCAAGCTGAGTTCGATAGTCTCGTCCAGGGGACTATGACGGTGGACGAGTACCTGGCCCAGTTTAATGAGCTGGCTCAGTATGCACACTTCAGGAGACCTATTCCTGAAGCTGAGATTCTAGCAGCTAAGTTCCTGAGGGGACTTAGAGATGACATCCAGGTGTTGGTAGCTGGTATGGGGTCACGAGACATGGATACCCTGGTGAGACAAAGTCGCCAGGTGGAGGGTATCCTGCAGAGACAGCAGAGAGGCAGACAGCCTACTCCCTCAGACAGACAGGAGGGGAGAAAGCCCAACGGTTCTGGCCCGCCCGGGAAGGGTAAGGGCAAGATGTTGAGAGTCTCTACACCCTCTGACAGATTCAAGAGGGGTTTGGCCCGGAGGAGATCAGTCCCCAAGTGTCCAGCTTGTGGGAAGGAGCCTACAGGAGCCTGTTCCTCAGGCCAGATTATCTGTTTCCGCTGTGGCAAGCCAGGCCACATATCCAGAGAGTGCCCACAGACAGAGAGACGGGCACAGGCTGCTCCCGTAGAAATGATGGCACCCACAGCAGGCAGGGTGTATACTGTAGACGCTAGGGAGGCAGCCAGAGCTCCAGACTTGATCAGAGGTACAGTTCTGATCGATTACTGTGATATTAGAGTGCTGTTTGATTCTGGAGCCACACATTCCTTCATACAGGATGTGGTTGTTGATAGGCTTAGATTGCCTAAGCACAGTTTTGCTCCTCCAATGGAGGTTATCACAGCATCTAGAGAAAGATGCCAGGTGAGCACGTGCTGCAAGGACGTGCAGTTTTTGTATGAGGGCAGAGCTTATGTGATTGATCTATTCTGTCTAGCTATGCCTACCTTTGAGATGATTCTGGGTATGGACTGGATGACCAAGTATGGTGTGATGCTAGACTGTTGTCAGAAGAGGGTTGTAGTACCTTCTGAGGGGACCAGTTCGAGTTCTGCCTCATTCTTATCAGTCTTGCAAGCTCACAAGGCAATTATGGAGGGAGCTCAGGGCTATATCTTCTTGGGTGTGACAGAAGATAAGCCAGGTGTTGATTTGTCTCAGATCCCTGTGGTGAGTGAGTTTGTAGATGTGTTTCCTGATGAGATAACTCAGCTACCACCAGAGAGGGAAATAAAGTTCTCCATTGATTTGGTTCCTGGTGTAGGACCAATTTCTGTAGCACCTTACCGCATGGCTCCTCTGGAGTTGAGGGAGCTGAAGGTGCAGTTGGAGGACCTGCTGTCCAAGCAGTTTATCAGACCGAGTGTCTCACCTTGGGGAGCACCGGTGATCTTTGTGAAGAAGAAGGACGACAATATGAGACTTTGTGTAGACTACAGGCAGTTGAACAAGGTTACTGTGAAGAACAAGTATCCTCTGCCTCGTATTGATGATCTATTGGATCAGCTGAGGGGAGCCAGAGTGTTCTCCAAGATAGACCTGAGATCCGGATATCACCAGATTCGGATTAAGATGGCAAACATACCTAAGACAGCCTTCCGGTGTAGGTATGGTCACTTTGAGTATCAGGTCATTCCGTTCGGTCTGACGAATGCCCCTGCAGTGTTCATGGACTATATGAACAGGGTATTCAGACCTTTCTTGGATCAGTTTGTTGTGGTGTTCATTGATGACATTCTGATCTACTCCAGGACAGAGGCAGAGCATGCCGAGCATCTCAGGACAGTCCTTCAGATCTTGAGGGACAAGCAGCTGTATGCTAAGTTGGCCAAGTGTGAGTTCTGGTTGACCGAGGTGAAGTTCCTTGGCCATGTGATCTCAGCAGCTGTTGTATCTGTGGATCCCAGCAAGATAGAGGCAGTGATGTCCTGGGAGAGGCCCAAGGACGTGTCTGAGATACAGGGCTTCCTGGGATTGGCTGGCTACTACAGGAGGTTCATTCAGGGGTTTTCCCAGTTGGTGGTACCTCTGACTCGACTCACACGGAAGGGGGTTCCATTTGTTTGGACCTATGAGTGCGAGCAATGTTTCCAAGAGCTGAAGGAGCAGTTGACCACAGCTCCAGTGTTGACTCTTCCAGATCCTGAGGGAACCTTTGAGGTATTTTGTGATGCATCCAAGCGGGGACTTGGGTGTGTGCTGATGCAGGAACAGAAGGTGGTTGCCTATGCTTCCAGGCAACTGAAGCCTCATGAAGAGTCGTATCCCACTCATGACCTAGAGTTAGCAGCTGTGGTATTTGCTCTGAAGATTTGGAGGCACTATTTGTATGGTGCCAAGTTAATAGTGTTCAGTGACCATAAGAGCCTCAGATACCTCTTTGATCAGAAAGAGTTGAACATGAGACACAGACGCTGGATGAATTTCTTGAAGGACTATGATTTTGAGCTGAGATACCATCCAGGCAAGGCTAATGTGGTTGCTGATGCCTTGAGCAAAAAGAATGTGACTGCTGCATGTTTGATGATCTCTGATTGCAAGCTGATTGAGCAATTCAGAGATATGCGCTTGACGGTGGCAGAAGGTGCACATGGTCTTGAGATGAGCAGGACCAAGGTAGATAATGAGCTGATCAGGAAGATCCGAGAAGCTCAACAGCAGGATGAGGATGTGAGGGCCATGATTGGCCAGCAGCATGTTTCCTAGGAGGATCAGGACTTGGTGAAATACCAAGATCGTGTTGTAGTGCCTAAGGGCGAGCTGAGAGATGTCGTCCTAGCTGAGGCACATCAAGGCTAGTTCAGCATTCATCCAGGAGCCACCAAGATGTATCATGACTTGAAGAGGAGTTTCTGTGGCCAGGGATGAAGAAAGACATAGCCGAGTATGTGGCTAAGTGTCTGGTGTGTCAGAAGGTGAAGATTGAGCATCAGAGACCATCTGGTCTGCTTCAGCCTTTAGAGATCCCTGAGTGGAAATGGGACAACATTTCCATGGATTTCGTGGTGGGATTACCGAGGACTCAGAGTGGATACGATTCCATCTGGGTGATTGTGGATAGGCTGACCAAGTCTGCTCATTTCTTGCCTGTGAGATCTGACTACACCACAGAGAAGTTGGCTCAGCTTTATGTCAGGGAGATTGTGAGGCTGCATGGAGTCCCTGATAGTATCATCAGTGATCGAGATCCGAAGTTCACCTCAAGGTTCTGGGGTGCGCTTCAGGAGGCTTTTGGGACCCAGCTTAGACTCAGCACAGCTTACCATCCTCAGACAGATGGTCAGATAGAAAGGACCATCCAGACTCTGGAGGATATGCTGAGAGCTTGTGCTTTGGAGCAAGGTACTAGCTGGGACAGATATCTACCTCTGGTGGAGTTTTCATACAACAACAGTTTTCATGCCAGTCTGGGCATGGCACCATATGAGGCTTTGTATGGCCGTCGGTGCAGGACTCCAGTATGCTGGACAAAGGTAGGAGAGAAGCAGTTACTTGGACCTAAGATGGTTCAAGAGACCTCTGAGCAGATCAAGATGATCCGAGACAAGCTGATGAAGGCTTAGAATCGACAGAGGAGTTATTATGATCAGAAACACAGACCCTTGCAATTTGAGGAGGGCGATCATGTGTTTCTGAGGCTATCTCCAGTGACAGGCGTAGGACGAGCTTTGGGCGTGAGGAAGCTGAGTCCTAGGTTTATTGGTCCCTATCAGATCCTTGAGAGGATAGGACCAGTAGCATACAGGCTAGCTTTGCCTCCCCAGTTGTCAGGACTTCATGATGTGTTCCACGTGTCTCAGTTGAGGAAGTATGTGGCAGATCCCTCACACGTGGTTGAGCCTGACACAGTCCAGATCAGAGAGAATCTGACGAGTCCTACACGGCCCATAAGGATTCTAGATAAAATGGAGAAGCAGATCCGCAACAAGACCATTCCCATCGTCAAGGTACAGTGGGAAGGTAGGACGCCTGAGGAAGCAACTTGGGAGCGGGAGCAAGAGCTGCTGCAGATGTATCCCGAGTTGGCTAACAGGTATGATTCTAAATTTTGTGGACAAAATTCCAAAAGGAGGGGTGAATGTAAGGACCCTCATTCTTGTGGAAGAGTCTTTTTCTCCAGAGAAAACCTCAGAAGTTGCTGTTTGGCGAAGAATCAAGGCACAGCAGGGACAACATAGCTTGTGGAAGCTGTCCTGCAGCCTTTCTGGTCGCCACTGAGGTAAGAAACTCAAGTTTCTCTGTTTGTCTGTGAATTTGGGGTTTTCTGGATATTGTGACCCACAATGAGCTGGGGCTAGAATTAGCCCAGGCTCCTGTAGAGAAACTTGCTCAAGGTATTGTAGTGAAGAAGGATTAGCTTTCAGTTTTTGATTTGGATAACTTTGAATCTTGGCTCTGTGGCTTGTATGGGTGGCTTGTGTGATAAGTCACTTGTGGTTTTGGAGCCATGCCAGAGCCTTGATTATGCTTGTGTTGAGCCTGAGAGGCTAGTGGAGTGGTGTCTTGGTTAAGATTTAAGCCATTCCAGTGATTTTGAACCTTGACGCTACTGTGAGACTATGCTTTGGTAGATGTTGTGGATTGAGTCTGTGATGACTCAGATGCTTTGTATGCAGCCATGATGGACCTTGAAAGGTCTGAGAGAAGCCTAGTGATGGCTTGAGTTGATTAAACCCTAGGATAGGGAAATTCTGATATGATATGTTCTGATTGAATGTCTATTGGATTGATTTTGATATGAGACTGCATATGCCTTGATTAGGGCTTGATTTTGAGACTGTTGGTGGCGGGAGCCACAGACCAGGGAAAGAACTGCAGAGTGATACCTTGCCAGGTAAGTTCAGTGTCCCTGGGGATGAATTCCCATCTTGTGTGCCACACCACACTCCGGGGGAGTGGTGGTCATTTCATGATGCATGCATTGGTAGTTGCATCCTCATAATGATATATGTATGTATCTGTGCTTGAATTGTGATGTGATATGACTGTGATAGATCTATTGGCCAATAGATAGATATGGACCTCCCTAGGAGATGGTGGTTTCCTCCTAGTATGGTTGGCTCATGGTTGAGGTAGCTCCCTGGGAATTGATTCCCATAGACCATGGGGATAGAAGTTGAGGTAGCTCCTTCTATTCTCGGAGGTACCATATATGTGCATCCATGCAAAAGGGTAGCACCTAATGGGATGGCACAGGTGTGAGTTCCGGACTCCCACTGATACAGGCGTTGAGGTAGCTCCGTCAGGCGTTGAGGCAGCTCCGCCATGTTTGTATGATATGCTTATATTGTTATGAGGGCCAGACGGCCAGGCCAGTGGGCCAATTGCTTGTGATAACTGATGTATATGTTATGGAAGTGGGCCAGGGTGGAGGAGATGCCTCCATGGACCTTGAGCTTACTGAGATGTGTTATCTCACCCCGTGTGGGGAATTATGATTTCAGGTGACTCTTCTGGAGGAAGAGAGCAGTCTCAGGGCAGGAGGCCCCAGCAGAGACATGGGCTGCTTGACTGAGAAGCAGCAGATAGAGCTTAAAGGCTCAGATTTGTTTTGATTATGTTTTGTACCCTTGATAAGTGTAAGGACCCTCATTCTTGGCACCTAACCCCGCGCTGTCGCGCGGGGATTCACATGAGAAAACCCTGTGGAGGGTGCGGTGCGGATGGCGCCAGGGCTGGCGTTGATCGCGCCAAACCCACTGGAAGCTGGCGCTAGGGGCGTCAATGTGGCGCCAGGGGCACCAGAGGTTTCCAGCCAGCGCGAGTCGTGCCATAGGTCGTGCGGTTAGCGCGGTAAGTGGCCTGGAAAACCCGTTTTCTCTGGATTTCCACGCGGCCAGCGCCAAGGTTGGCGCGGATAGCGCCACTTGTTTAGGAGTTGATGCTGATAGCGTCAAGGATCACGCTGATAGCGCCAGAAGTGCCCTGGAAAATCAGTTTTCTCTGGATTTTCACGCTGATGGCGCCAGAGGTGGCGCGGGTGGCGCCATAGGTCTCGGGAAGTTGGCGCTGATGGCGTGGGGTTGGCGCTGTTAGCGCCGGACCACTGACATTGTGGCGCGAATGGCGCGGGAGGTGGCGCGGATCGCGCCAGAGTTCGGGTAGGCTGAGTATAAATGGGTCAAAATGCGAAAAATGGAGGGGAAAGGCATTTTCTTCTTCCCTGGACCTCCAAACCTCCATTAATGGCAGTTCCATGCTTTTTGGGACTCTATGTACTAGCCTAAACACCTCCCTAAGACCTTTAATCTTGAGAGAAACCCTTGTGAAGCTTTAATCCTTCATTTCAAGCTCTTGAAAACCCCTTGTGAGTGAGAAGTGGAACCTCAGAGGAAAAGTGCAGAGAACTTGAGTCTGGCGAGGACCCACAACGGTTAAAGGACACAAAAGCTCGAGGGAGTTGTTCTGAGGTGTTTCTAGTCGTCACTGAGGTAAGAGACTCAAGTTTTTCCGTTTGAATTTGATCCTGGGGGTTTTTATGAATAGTGACTCATATTAGCTGGGGCTAAAATTAGCCCAGGATCCTGTAGAGAAACTTGTTTAGAGCGAGGTATAGATGAAGGATTAGCTTTCAGTTTTTGATTTAGATAATTTTGAATATTGGCTCTGTGGCTTATATGTGTGGCTTGTGTGATAAGTCACTTATGGTTTTGGAGCCATGCCAGAGCCTTGATTATGCTTGTATTGAGCCTGAGAGGCTAGTGGAATGGTGCTGTGGTTAAGTTTAAGCCATTCCAATGAGTTGGAACCTTGAGGCTACTATGAGTCTATGTTATGGTAAATGAGCTGTATTGAGTCTGTGATGACTCAGGTGATTTGTATGCAGCCATTATGGACCTTGTATGGTCTGTGAGAAGCCTAGTGCAGGCTTGTTCTAATTGAACCCTAGGATAGGGGAATTCTGCTAAGTTATGATCTGTGATTGAATGCTTGTAGCTTAGTTTTGATATGAGACTGCATATGCCTTGTTTAGGGCTTGATTTTGAGACTGTTGGTGGCGGGAGCCACAGACCAGGGAAAGAACTACAGAGTGAGCCTTTGACAGGTAAGTTTAGTGTCCCTGGGGATGAATTCCCATCTTGTGTGCCACACCACACTCCGGGGGAGTGGTGGTCATTTCATGATGCATGCATTGGTAGTTGCATCCTCATAATGATATATGTATGCATCTGTGCTTGATTTGTGATATGATATGACTGTGATAGATCTGTTGGCCAATAGATAGATATGGACCTCCCTAGGAGATGGTGGTTTCCTCCTAGCATGGCTGGCTCTTGGTTGAGGTAGCTCCCAGGGGATTGATTCCCACAGGCCAGGGGATTAGAAGTTGAGGTAGCTCCTTCTATTCTCGGAGGTACCATATGTTGTG
>PYAF01004524.1:51568-64602 GCA_007407185.1 Glycine tomentella | reverse complement strand
AGGAAATCTCTGATGATCCAAGTCATTACATACATTCCATTCATAATCATTTAGGTTTAAATAGCAAAGGCATTAAGTAATTGGTTTGAATAATGAAATAAGCTAAGTGTTTTTGGAAAAATAGCATTGCACGGCTTTAATCGATTAAAACAACTAAGGAATCGATTATTTTGTTCTTGAAGCTTTCTGGAAAATTCACTAGAACAGTTTAATCGATTACACTATCGGATTAATCGATTATCTTAACTTAGTATAGACATAAATTTGCCCTTGTGTCCATTTTAATCGATTACTACTGATCCGTAATCGATTACATTACTCATATAGAAAATAGCATCACGCTGGTATAATCGATTACCATTCATTGTAATCGATTATTTAGTTCATTACATGTTTTTCATAATGCCTGGATTAATTGATTACCATTCATTGTAATCGATTACATAGTACAAACATGTTTTACAGAATGTCTGGTATAATCGATTACCAATTATTGTAATCGATTACTTAGTATAAAATTCATTTTACATATTGTCTGGAGTAATCGATTACACATCGGGATAATCGATTAAATTGCTCGTTAATGCTGCCCAAAATTTTTATGAACACTTTAATCGATTATAGGAGCGTATGTAATCGATTACATATGCAAAACAATCGACTACTGGAGCGTATTTAATCGATTACAGGCGGTTACAAATTTTTTCTATAAATTGAATCCTTGCTCAGTTGATTTAAGAACGTGTGTTTTTGACTTCTGAGCATTCTAAAGACATTCTAAGCTTTAACAAAGTGAATTTTCTGGGTTCTTAAGTTCTTGCTTCCATCCTAACCAATATGGGTCTTTAGGATTAAGTGAAGCAAGACTTTTCATTTCAAAGTTTAAGGAAAGGCTTGTTCTGAGTTTAGTAATTGCATTCAACCTGGTGTATTCATCCTTATGCATATCATCTATTGGATCATCAGGTGCTTTCTTTCCTTACTCTTTGTGTTTGTAACTTTCTATTGAATCTTGTATTTGATTTTCTGTTGGAAAGTGGGGTTCTTGCTTGTATTTTAGAGATAGTGTTTCTCTAAGTGTTGCTGGGTAGTGTTCTCAGCTGGGTTTTGTCTCTAAGGATCTAATAGGGTTTTAGATCTCTGAACTTTATCTAGTGTTGATAAAGAGAGACTTGTAATAATCTTGTAAGAACTAAAATTTACAATAGTAGAACTCTACTCTAGTGTTGAGTAGAAGAAAACTGGATGTAGCTTCATAGTGTTTGAAGTGAACCAATATAATTGTTGTGTGTTTTGCATATTTGATTATCTTCTTTGTGAATTCTGATTTACATCTTGGTTCTTGAAGGATTTCATCTTTTGGGTTCATCTTTGAATAAAAGTTCTTGATTTCTAAAAGTGATAAAGATCCTCAAAGGGAAAAACTCTAATTTTGATCAATAAATTTTAAATTTACCAAGTCTAACCAATTCACCCCCCTCTTGGTTAAGTGTGAAGTGTTCTTATATTTTACAATTGAGCCTATCAATGATGTTTCCCTCAACATTAAGTTGTTGATGATTAGAAAAATGAAGTTGAAGACTTGGTTCCACATAGAAGGTCAAAGAGGCCTCCCAAGCCTATTGGACCTACTAAATTTAAAGACTATTATGTTTATCCGCAATAGCATGAGTTTTCTCCAAGCGGGTACTCTGATCCTAATTATTTTCAAGAGGCTATTTCTAGTTCTTTAAGTTCTGAATGGTTGATAGGCAGCCATGGAGGATGATTTAGCTTCTATGAAAGATAATGGTGTTTGGGAATTGGTGGAATTGCCTGTGGCGTTTAAGATCGTCGGGTGTAAATGGGTCTTTAAGACCAAATGAGATGCGAAAGGCAAAATAGAGAGATATAAAGCTAGACTTGTTGCTGAGGGGTATAACTAAAGAGAAGGCATTAGTTATAAGGAGACTTTTTCTCCAATTTCTACAAAAGACTCTTTTAGAACTTCACCAAATGGATGTTAAAACATTTTTCTTGAATTGTGACTTATATGAGGATATGTACATGGATCAATCTGATGGTTTGAAGAAAAAGGTAAAGAGCACTTAGTATGCAAGTTGAGAAAATCCATTTATGGGTTGAAGCAAGCTTCTAGGAAATGGTACTTGAAATTTGATGAGTTCATTTGCTCTATTGGTTTTAAAGAAAAAGTAATTGATTAGTGCATTTATATGAAGAATAATGGGAGTAAGTTTGATACTTTTGTCTTGTATGTTGATGATATCCTTTTGGCTTGTAATGATATGGATTTTGTACTTGAGACCAAGAAGTTCTTGAGAACTCATTTTGATATGAAAAATCTTGGTGGTGCTTCTTTTGTTTTAGGGATTGAAATTCTTCATTATAGATCTCACAGTGTTCTTGCATTGTCTTAGAAAAATTATGTTGAAAAGGTTCTAAACAGGTTTAATATGAAATTGTGTAATACTTGTGTTGCACCCATTCAAAAGGGTAAGAGACTCTTTAATGCCTAGTGTCCACAAAATGATAAAGAAATAGTAGAAATGGAAAAGGTCCTATATGCTTATACTATTGCCAGTCTTATATATGTATGCCTATGTCAAAACATTTTTTTCACTTCTTTCTCTCTAAACCTCACCCAAAGCCCTAACCCTTCTCCTCCACCACCCAAGACCATCGATGACTGCCATGAGCCATTGTTGCTTGCCATCGAATCACCGCACAGAGAGGAACACCTTAATCGGAGTGGAATCTTCAAAACTCAACTTGAGGATTCCGTAGAGACAAGAGCTTCTAATCCTCCTTTCGTGGTATCTTCAAGGTAACCATGATTTCCTTGTCTTCTCTTAGTTAGTTTAAGCCTCTCTTGGTATCTCTTATGTTTTGGGTACTATTGTTGGATGTTTTTGCACTTTCTTTGAAAGACCTTTGAAAATGAGACGTTGTAAAAGTTTCCTTTTTATAATATTGATGTCATTTTGGCGACCTTCGTTGAACCTGATCACATTGGCATGATCAAAATTTCAAAATGACATCTCTTTGATGTAGACTCCAAAAAAAATACAATTTTAGCCCTTTTTAAATTTGAGTAGGTATTTCATCCCGAATGTTAATGCCAACATTGTCTTTGAAATATATATTGAATTGTCTTCGATTTGGTATATAGTGCTCTGTGTTTGGACTAATGGACCTTAACATAAAAGATCTCAAAACAACGCCGTGAGGAGCTAACAGGAGAATATATATATATATATATATATATATATATATATATATATATATATATAAGGGGAGTTTATTGTTTGTTTGTAGATTTTGATACCGTAATGGGCAGTCAGGGAACCCAATTATGGGGATGTATGTCTGTCCCTGTTGCATGCTGGTTTTCAAGAAAACTGTGTTTTAAACTAATAGGATGCAATATATTTGTTATTGATGAATGAAATTGTGAATGATGTTCTAGTTGTAATGATTAAATTTTTGGGAAAAGTCTTAATTACAGACGAAACTCTGCCCAAAATTTTATAATTTGTTCCCTTATTTACTTATTTATTAATTTTTTAAATGGGCATGAGTTTATTTTGTATATTATAGTTCTTCTTTTTAATTTAGAATTTTTCTAAAATATCAGTCTCATGGTATTATGGATTGTGAATGTGTGAGATTTGTGTTGTCTGAAGACCTGAAGAATGTGAATCTCAGCCATGTGTTATATGTATATATGTGGAATGTGATTGCTTGTGATGTTGATGATATTGAAAGGAGATTATGTTGATGATTATATTAAAATGAGATGATATTGATTTTGATGATGACATTGAGATGAGATGATGTTGATGTTGATGGTGACATTGATGAAAGATGATATTGATGTTGATGATGTCTTTGTGATGGATGTACGTTGTGTATGTACATGGGGGTGCACTGACCTGTTGGATATCCCTGGAGAGGAACAGGGATTGCTTAGAATTTTTTACTATCCACGATCAATGCATTGATGGTACTCATGTTTCATACTTCATAATTGCATGGAAATAGTATAAATGGTGGTAGTAAGTACCTGTGGTTTTTAATGAGGATAAAAATGCGGTTACTTGGGGGCATATCACTAGGTTTGGAACTACCTTGTGACTCAGGCTGATCATCATGGGGGGAGTTGCTTGTGCACGACTGGGTGACCTCGACCAGTTACTGCATCATTTTCCTAAGTGAGAGTTTCATGTAGGCACGCTTAGGCTATTTCCTAACGAATGGTACCACATTGCATTTGAGATTTGAGTCAGGTGCATGCATCATTATGAGCATAATTGATTTGAATTGTGGAAAAAGTTGATGACTAGTTTGTTGAGTGTATGTTGAACTATTGATTGCTGAGAATAATTGTGGTTATTATTATTGTTTTTCTTACTAATCATTGTCATTTGGTGCTTGTTGATCTTGTATAATAAACTCACCCTTGCAACTTTGTACTGTGTGGTTGATACCTGTGATGATCGCGAACCTTCGTTCGTGGGAGCAAATGATCAGCAGTAGGTGATGTTGGAGAGAAATCCTTTTGTTGGAGCCGCCAAGTCGACGTGATAATGTTGGAATTTATTTTGGGAAAAAGTTGTGTTTTGTTATCAACTTTTTCTTAGTTGGTTCCTTATTTCTCTTTGATCGGGCATGTAATCTCAAGCTTAGATATATGTAAAAACTGAATTATGTTCTGACATGTGAATGATATGTAATGGTTTAATATATTTATATATATGTATGTATTTATCTCAAGCTTAGAAATTTACCCTCATTTTCACAATCAAATTAATAGAGTTTTCATTTAAAATTTAAAAATTATAGTTTAGAGTAGTGATATCGTAGCGACGAGGTGGGTTGTTACACTTGTAACCTTCTTGGATAGCGAATATGTGTTCCTCCAAACGAGCTGGTCGTAAATAAGGCAACATATAATGAACAAAACTAAAGATGCAAGTTACTGCTATGCTATTGAGTGATAATTTTTTTTTGAACTCCAAACTTAAAATTAAAACCTGTGCTAAGAATTAATATGCAATAAATTTAAATTTAAATTTAAATTGTCCTAAGAATTTTAAATACAAAAAGAAAAAGTTAAAGTTAGAATGCCAGGTTGCCTCCTAGTAGGCGCTTCTTTAATGTCAATAGCTTGACGTATGGCATGTGGATTGTCAAGGTGTTGTATGATGGTGTTGTTCGAGAGCCGATTTGTTGGGAAAATCTTCAATGCTTTGAATGTAGTAGAACATTTATTTCTTGCCATCTCTAAGTGTGTAGACTCTTTTATGAACATCGATGGTTACATGAGTGGTTCTCATGAAGGATCTTCCTAGAATGACTGAAACTTGTTGATCCTCCTCTATATCTATGAAACAAAAATTAGTTATAAATGATAAATGATTTACCTTTATTGTAATGTTTACCACTTTCCATAGTGCTTTCTTTTTAGAACCATCGGCAAATTGTACAATCATGTAGGTGGGCTTTAGGTTAAGGCGACCAATCTTCTCTAAGAAAGAATGAGGCATGAGGTTGAAACTCACGCCTAAGTCAAGTAGTGCATGGTCAATAGCGAGATTTTACAATGTGATTGTGATGGTAACACATCCCTTGTCCTCCAAATGTCTTATGGGTCTTACTTGATGTAGCACGTCCCGAGTGAGTTTTTCAATAGGTGGTTCCTCCTTCTTCCCTTGTAGCATCTACATGTATTTCTCAAATTTGATCATCCTCTTATCGTCTCCTTGCATATGGATGCTTCTAAAATCAAACAATGGAGGATTAAGTGAGGATTTCATACCTTGGGTTGAAGGGTTGGCTTGTGCTTTCACCTCTTCTTTTAGCATGGTGCTTTCTTCTACCTCTTCTTCTTTTTCACCTCCCACATCACACTCTATGGTTGAGATAATATCCTTGCAATGGCCATTTGGGTTCTTCTTGGTGGTTGCATAAAAGCCAATTCAAGAGGTTTGCAATTGTTTGGCCAATTTCCCTAAATGAGTCTCTATGCTTTTGATCACGACTTCAGTGTTTTTGGTTGATGATGACCACTTCGATGAGTTTGGTCAAGGCTTCTTCCAACTTTGCGGTGCAGTTCCACTAATTTTGTGTGGTTTGTTGTCTCCTGCTTGGTTGTAATTTTCATGTATGTTTTGGAAACCTCTTTGTTGGAAGTTATTGTACGATTAATGTTGTCCTCCCATGTAGTTAACCTCCTCGGTTGGTACCTCGATGCATTTTGATGTTTGATGGCCTTCTTCGTATTCTTCACACATGAACGCTTGTTGGGGTTTCTTTGAAATGCTCCCTTGGAGTTGTTGCGGGATTTGTTGGATTGCCTTAGTCATTGCATCTATTTGCACCTGGGTCTTTTGTTGAAGAGCTAAAAGGTTATCTTGAGCATTAAATTCATACATACCTTTTGAGGGATTTGACCAGTTTGTTTTTACAACTCTTTCACTAGCCACCAAATCTTTAATTATGGTCTTCACTTGAGTGGTGGTCTTATTGAGGTAGTTTCCTCCAACCGATGCATTGGTCATTCTTCTACAATCGTTGGTGATTCCATTCATGAACATTTAAATTTGCATGAGTTGGTTGTATCCATGACAAGGGAAACTCCTTAGGAGGGCTTTGTATCTCTCCCATGTGACAAATAGCTATTTGGTTGAAGCTTGTTTGAAGTTGACAATGCGTTCCTTGATAGCTTCGACTCTAGACTCAGGGAAGAAGTGATTGAGGAATTTGTCTTTGACTTCCTCCTATGTGGTCAGTGAAGGATGTGGGTGCGAGTTGAGCCAATGTGTTGCACTTGCCCCCGAAGAGACCGAAAAGAGTAAGAGTTAAATATGTTCATCATTAATACCTGGCAGCCTTACCGATATGCATAATTGTAGAAATCTTGTGAGATGAGCATGGGGCTCCTCGGTGCTTGCTCCCATGAATTTTTTGTGATTGAATTTGTTGTGGGTCCATGAGGGGAAATTGATTTGCTTGTCCTTGGTGTTTGGTGGTCTAATGGGTTGGCTCACGTCAGTTCCTTAATCGATTGCTAATTTTGTCATGGTTTGCTCTACTTCCGACATTCCTTCGTTGTCTATTTCAATTGCTTTGGTTGACGATCTTGAAGAGAATCCTTCTTTGAACCATCCCTTTAGATTTTGAAAAGTGTTTTCGATTTCGGGATCAAGTGGAGTTCAAACAACTATTATGCTTCTTATGTTGATTCAAGAGGAGTCATGAAAGGATGGACAAGGAATCTAGCTTTGGAGTTTTGTGCTTTCAACATGCCTCATTTCAAAAGTGTCTTGGAAGCTTGAAGATCAATTTGATTCATGTAAAAGGGAAGATGTGTTATCTGATAATCCAATGTGCATATCATGCATAACCATTCATTTAGGATTGTTAGAATGAGGGTCAATACAAAAGCAATTAATAATTGAGGCAAAATTAAAATCAAGTTTTTGGAAAAATGAAATTTTCCTATTTTAATCCATTACAGATATGTTGGCACGGTTATTTTGTTCTTCGTGCCTTCTGGAAAACAAACCAAGAACAATGTAATCGATTACATATCGAATTAATCGATTACCTAGGCTAAAATTGAAATAACATACTTCCTGTCTTAATCAATTACAGAAGTTCGTAATCGATTACATATCATGCCTATGACTAACATGTTCTGCTGATTTAGTCGATTACATATCGTTTTAATCGATTACATAGTTCATTTGAAAATATTGGTATGTTTGTCTTAATCGATTACCAAATTCAGTAATCGATTACTCAGTGTATTTGGAAAATCATGAGTGTCTGGTTTAATCGATTACGTAACGGAATAATCAATTATAATGTTCATAGCTCAAACCCAGAACGTATCATAAACACTTTAATCGATTACATTCTTGAATTAATCGATTACATATGCGAAATAATCGATTACAGGAGCGTGTTTAATCGATTATTTTCAGTTAGAAAGTTGTTATAAGTACAACCCATTGCTCTGTGATTTTAAGAGTTGAGAAATTCGAATTCTAGGTAATCACAAACATTCATGAGCTTTCATTAGTGAGTTTTCTGAGTTCAAAAACATCTTGGCTTCACAAAAATTCATATGTGTTTTTGATTTGAAGAGTGAAGCATCATTAAGTTTCAAAGAGTAAGGAAAGAGATGCATTGAATCTGTTATTCATTCTTTCAACCTGGTGAATCATACATATGCATTTTGTTTATTGGATTATTAGGTGAATTCGTTCCTTATTCTTTGTGGATGTAAATCTGCTATTTAATTTCTGTAAAGATTGACTTATTGTAAATGGGTTTCTTGCATGATAACTAGAGATAGTGTTTCTCTAGGAGTTGCTGAGTAGTGTTCTCAGTTTGGGTTGGTCTCTAAGAATCCAATAGTGTTTTAGATTTCTAAACTTTATCTAGGGTTGATAAAGAGAGGCTTGTAATATCTTGTAAGAACATTAATTTGCAATAGTGGAACTCCATTCTAGTGTTGAGTGGAAGAACTAGATGTAGCTTCATAGTGTTTGAAGTGAACCAATATAAAAATTGTGGCTGATCTTTATTCTAATCTCTTCATCTCTTTATTGCTTTGGTTTGTGAATCAAATTATTTGCACAAAAATATTTCAGTTGTCTATTGATTTTCTTGACAGAGGAATTTGATTGAATATAAGATTCTTGGTTTCAAAACATTTTTTTAAAGTGATAAAGATCCTGTGGAAACTCTAATTGGAAATTTTTTTTTTTTTAAATA
Organism: Glycine tomentella; assembly: GCA_007407185.1. Classification (NCBI taxonomy): domain Eukaryota; kingdom Viridiplantae; phylum Streptophyta; class Magnoliopsida; order Fabales; family Fabaceae; genus Glycine; species Glycine tomentella. Next base: position 55,818 of record PYAF01004524.1, on the reverse strand, counting down.
CCAAGGTTCAACCAATTCATCCCCCTCTTGATTATATTGAAGTATTCCTATTATTTTCATCTTATACCTAGCATACAAGCATAAAAGTTGAAACTTGGAATAGGTGTGAGTAGAGTGATCAATTTAATTAGTTTAAATTAAAAATAAAAGATATAAAAGATTATTAAATTTTTGAAAAATTAACTAAAAAAGGAAAATATTAAAATCTGAAATAAAAGATAAATATCCTAAGTATTAAAAAATAAAGGATATATTTTAATTGTAATTTAAAAAAAATATATAAGAGATATAATATGAAAATTAAAATACTAATTATATCTATATTTATTTAAGAAATAGTTAGCATTTAATTAAAGAAAAAGATAACAAAAAAGTAAAATAAAAGATACTTTTTTTAGTTTTTTTTTTTCTATTTTGATACACGGGAAGATAAATAACATCTGAAATTTTAAAAATTAATTATCATATAATGAAGATAAAAAAATAAAAAGATATACTTTAAATTATATATGTGAAAATAAAAAGATATTTTGTTTCAAAAATGTTTTAAATAAAAGAAAATAAAATCTAAAAAATTAAAATACGGTAATTAGATAATCTAAGATATATTTACTAATAGATAAAAACATATATATATATATATTATTTTTTTCTTTCAAAATTTTATAAAATCTGAAAATAAAAATTAAAAATAACTACTCTAATATTCTAAATTATATTATTTGGTAAAGATATATTAAAAACATAAAAGCAATCTTCTGAAACCCGGTCCGACCCGGCTGGTCGGATCAGAACACGGTGGCTTAACAGGGAAGGTTCCCCTATTGAGCCGGTTATGCAGTTGACTCGGAATGACTCAATCAAACCCTATCGGCTAGGTTATTCAATCTTGGTTGGACCGGGCCGACCCGACTGGTTTTGTAAATTTTTTTTATTTTTATTTTCTTAGAAATATTTTTAAAATTTTGGATTTTGGAATTGTTATCAATTGTTATGTTGGATTTGGACCACCGATCCACTGACTCACTAGCTCGATCGGGTCAATGACCGGATCGAGTTTCACAGCTATGCATAAAAGTTAAAGATATATATCTAATATATATACACGAAAATTTGAAAAATAAAAGGGAAAGAAATTATGAAAATTAAAGATAAATCTAACAAGAACTATACATACTATATTTACTAATAGAGATTAGAGATAAAAATTTTAAAACTAAAAATTAAAAAGATATCTACATGTTATTTGAAAATTAGGAGTAATTAGGGAAGAAAAACTAAATGTTGAACATATTTACAAGATAATTAGATAAGATAATTACAAAAGATATGTTAGTAAATATAAAAACATGAAAATTACAATCAATTAGATAATATATTTTCAAGATAAAACTGAAATTAAAATTTCAAACATGATTGAGATATCAATCAAATCTTAAAAGATATGGTAGATTATTTGAATTTTCAATTTCCGAATTTTTACTAACTGATGTGTTGCAAACACATCTTAGTTTTAGGCTAGTTTTAAGTTATAATTCAATAAAGTTCTTAGGAATATAGGTTTGAATTAGTTTAATTGTTGCTTTTATTTAATCAAACCTCAATTTAATACCAAGTTGTGAATTCAGGGCCAAAAAGAGGAGAATCAAGCAAAGAAAGGAGAAAAGCAAGTTCAAAGTCTCGCGCGGATCGCGCCAGGGTCCACGCGAGTCGCGCCATAGGTAAAAATGAAGAAGCCCAGTTTTGAATACATCGCGCGAATCACGCCGTGATCCACGCTAGTCGCGCCAAGGACCTAAGCTCAAGCCATTCAACTAGAAGAAGCCACGCGACTCGCGCCAGAGCTAGGCTAACCGCGTCACCTATTCGAAGCTCCCGCGCGGATCACACCACAGCTGCGCCATCTGCGCCAAACGTCCAACATCAAGCCATTCAGCTTGAAGACTCCACACTATCAGCGTGGAGTTCCACGCGATCAGCACCGTTCATTCGAAAGGCCAGCGCGATCAACGCAGGACTTCGCGCGGGTCGCGCCGTGGAGATTCTGTTTCCTTAATTAATTTATCTGCTTCAAATTTTGGCACTGTTTTAGGCTTTGTTACTTTAATTAAATCATTCTATAAATACAAAGCCTCTGGGACTGAAGAGGGGGGATCTATCAATCATCTATCATCCAGAGAAACTTCTACAAATCATATTCCATCATTCTAAACCTCTGGAATTCAAGAATCAAGGCTAGGGTTTCAGCAAAATCATGAATTATTCAACAGTTTGGGTACTCTTGAGGCCTATGTCAGGCTAAACTTTGTATTGTGGGAAGGCCATGAACTGATGTGAACCTCTGTAACTTAACTGGTATTGAATGAGAATTTCTTGATTGTTTTATTTTACTCTGTTCTTCATTGTTTGACTCTTATTTAGAATTGGCCATTCTATTCAAGTATTGAGGGTTAGGATTCACAATGGGAACATTGGGATTCTAATTCCTGGCCTTCGTAAAATATCAGTTGTTCATTACCTAGGGATAGGGATGCGTAGCTGTAGAACTTTATAATATAGTCTTTTACATGCTTAACTTGATAGACTTCACTAAGGAATTAGGTTTTCGATTCAGGTTAAAGGATTAATTCACTAAGGGATTAGGGATTAGCTAAAGTAGGAAAGATTTATTCTCTGAACAATCAGAAATAAGCAAACCATATGATATAGTCTCTTATATGCTTGATAGGACTCGCTAAGGAATTAGGATTCTTGTTAAAGGGTTAAATTGCTAAGGAATTAGAATTTACTAACATTGGAAAGATGTATCATTTGAGTGATCAAACTTGATAAACCAGTTAAGTGAAAGAGGTAGGAATCAACGGGGATTGTGCCTGACCACAATTGTTTCTTCCATTAGTAACACTTCAATTTAATTATTGCTTATTTAATTTTTGTTTTTATTCAAACACCCAATTAATCCACAACAATTCTCTTTAAACAATTTCTGTTTTACTTCCAATCACTTAGACCTAATATTACTGTGAATTTCACTCCAATCCCTGTGGAGACGATACTCTACTTACCTACTTTTATTACTTGGAACGAGCGGTGCACTTGCCGTGTGCTTATTTCGCAACACTAACTAACTAGAAGATAAGAGATATTTACAATCTAATAAAATCTGATCTATAACTAACTACCTAAATCTAATCTAAAAGATATATACACCTAATTAAATCTAAAGATATATACACTTACTCTATTTACTCTAATTATTATCTACTAGTCTATTTACACCTAATAAAACCTATCTACAATTATCTATAACTATTTAAAATTATTTACTAGTCTATTTACAAATATTTACAAGTTCTTAATCAAATAAGAATAAAAATCCATTTATTCCTCGGCAATAGCGCCAAAAACTTGTTAGGATTTTATTTCATGATAGATTCAACTTATAGAACTATCATCCAGGCCGTCTCCCAAAGGAATAAATGAGGGATTTCATGTAATTGTTTAACTACAAACTAGGTTTTTGAATATTTAGTTTTATGATTGTCATGAAATAAATAACATAAAATATATTGCAATAAAAATTAAATGACAATAAAATAATTAAGTAAAGATAGAAATACAAGACTTGGATGGTGACATCAATCTTGATGAATGAATGTCTAGGTTTGGAATTGGTCGCAGATTCTAAATTACTTGCCCAATACCCAATCCTTTGGACATACCGACACAAGTAATCAACATTAATGATCTAGAATTAACGAGACTTAACCAAGATTATTCTATCCCTAGAGATAATCACAATTAAGTACTTTATTCATGCTCGGGATTCAACCAGGCTCACCAAAGTGTAAGTCAATTCTTGAATTCATTTATAAGATGGCTAATCAAATAAATGTATCAAGTACGGAAACAAATAAAGAACTCAAGATGATAGAATTAAAACGAAACAAGGTTCATCCTTTCCTCTCCTAGGTGGAACGAATTATACTCATAAAAATAATACAATGTGTAACACCCCAGACGTGTTATCATTAATAATATCACAAGCGCGCTATCAGCGTTATCTGAACGCAGTGCGGAAGCGATAGAATCGATTTTCTTGATTACATTATGCATGGAATATAAAACACACATCAAACATCAATACCTAGCCCCTGAGGTCCAGTTAACTCAAACATAGAAATATAGGCAGATACAAAAACTTAGAAAACTAAACAGAGATATCAGGAGGAAACATAAACTCATACACA
>PYAF01004524.1:20407-51468 GCA_007407185.1 Glycine tomentella | reverse complement strand
CATCCCTCAGGACTTTCCTCTGCCTAGGAGAGATCATCTCACGACGGAGGCACTCTATCCCCTAGGACTTTCCAATCCAACGCCTGAGAGGGATCATCTCACACCGGAGGCACTCAACCCCTCAGGGCTTCACATCACATGCCTGAGAGAGATCATCTCACACAGGAGGCACTCAATCCCTCAGGACTTTCCACTGCCTGGGAGAGATCATCTCACAACGGAGGCACTCAATCCCCCAGGACTTCCCATCAGTTGCCTGAGAGAGATCATCTCACACCGGAGGCACTCAATCCCTCAGGACTTCCAGTCCACTGCCTGAGAGAGATCATTCCACACCGGGGCATTCATCTCTCAGGACTTCACAGCACTAGCCTGGGAAAACCCTCCAGGCTTATCAATATCTCTGCCTAAGGAGGAACATCCTTACAGGGCAATCCAACCTTAGGACTTAAGGCGGAGAGCAGTGGCACCTCCCAAGGAATCTCAACTATTCCAGGGAGTCCTCAAACTCTTCCTCTGGCTAGGGAACCTCAACTAGCCCGATACTATTCTAGTATCCTATAGATTCCATCACCTGCAATCTCAGGTGCATCATCACCCTCACACTATCTCAGTGTCTATCCTAGGGTTCATCATACATTCACATTTCTGGAACGGTTTGAGTATTACTCCAAGTACCGTTCATCTAGCCTTTCAGGCTTTAACACACATAGTCATCAAGATAGGCCACTTAGGCCTTTCATTTCACAGCATGCCCATAAACAAATACAAATCAAGCATGGCATGCATCAATCACCCACTTGGGTGGTAAACAAGAGAAAGGGACTAATTCCTAGAACGATGAGCTTACCCGACAGCTGTGCCTGCAACACCAGCTTCTTGAACAATGGTCTGCTCCTCTGACACCTCGTGTCAAGCCCTATCAAGACAACCAACCACATATCACAGACCATTCAAGCAGATAAACCTAACAAGTTCATCAAGCAGTCCTCAACTGCCTCAGAGAAAAGAACCTCAATCCTTTCTATCAACCCAGATCATCTACCTAAGGTTCATCAGGCTCCTCTATCACAGGCCTGTCCATAGACACTCAGTGGTCTATCTCAGCTCAACCATGGCCTCAGAGTCATCCTAGACTCACCGCTAGCCATTCACAAGGAGTTTAGAGTTCAGACAACCCAAAACCTCGGGGTTTCCACAGGGCTTGGACGGTCTATCTCACAACACACTATCCCCAAAGCCTCACAGGCACCACAAGCCCATCAGTTTGGTTCTTGCATGTCTCAAATCAAGTGACTCCGTCCAAGTCACACATGCATATCCTAGAGACAAAACCAATGTTCACCAAATCACAAACTGAAAGCTAATCCTTCCTCCTTACATGATTCTAAACACATCTCTCAACTAGACCCAGAGCTAATTCTAGCTCTATCACAGATGGGTCAATATTCATAGGAAACCCCCAAATCCAAAATCAATCGGAGAAACTCGAGTTTCTTACCTCAAAACTGCCGAGGAAGACCTCTGGGCTGATCTCCCTTGCCTTAGGGTCCGTAGAAACAGCTAATCCTCGCCCAATCTCGAGTTCTCTTCAGCCTCTCTCAGAGGAGGAGTTTCTCTGGGGTTTCAAGGGAAATGGAGGAAGGATTCTCGCTCTCACTTGGTTTCTAGGGGGTATAACGGGTTAAGGAAGCGTTTAGGGTCATAAAGCAAGGTCATGAAAGCTTGGGAAGCTCTCCCATGCCTGCTGGAGCTCTGAGGAAGAAGAAAACCATTTCTTCTCCTCCCAAAACGCGATCCCCCTATAATATAGTCTGCATCGACCTCTAGCGCCATCAGCGCCAAAGCCAATGGGTCTGGCGCTATCAGCGCCAACCCTGGCGCTAACCGCGCCACACCCTCTACAGGGTTTTCTGCTGAAGGATCCCGGTGTTATCAGCGTGGGATCTGGTGCCACCCGCGCCACAGTGAGGGTCCTTACACAATGAAACCTAGAGTATCGAATGGAATAATGAAGGCGTCTAGTAGGTGCAAGTCTAAAATTTAATTATAAGAATTCCTTAGGACTTCTACAATGTTACAATGAATGTCTAGCCTCCTATTTATAGAATTGTAGTTGGGTTTAATTAGGGAGATAATCACAAGAAATTTCAAACAAATAATATCTCTAATTAATTCAAGTAATTATTTTTTTCTTCAGTTGATTTATCCTTGAAAAACATCTTGCTCTTGATTTTTCTAGCTTTGATCTTCAATTTTCATAATTTCTCCTTCCATAACTTTCTATTGATTTTAGGCCCCTGGAGCTTTTGCCAAAATGACCTGTTTTTGCTAAAAAGTTATCAAAAATTCATTAAAAGTAACTAAAACATAAAATTCTACCTAAGACAAAGTAAAAACTGAATTTAAAACTAATTTGATTCAAAACAAGGCCTAAAGTTAACTATAATGCCAAATAAACATCACAAAATGCATATGAAAATCCAATAAATTTGACGTTTATCAATACTCCTATTGGGTATGATTTTCTATAGTATTAAGGGCATTAATGTTCTTATTTTGAACTTGTTGATAGAAAGTGCTTATTATATTTTGGCATCTTGTTATGGCCATATTTTGAAAAGTTAATATGGAATATATTGTTTTATTATAAATCTAATAACCTAGCTTATATTGTCCAAGTTGCAAGTTGTTGGATTTTATAGTGGACATTGTAATGCCCCTAATTGTTGACTTTTCGGTGGCTCATACTCTACGTCACTTCACATGGTGACACTTCACTTAACATCCTTGTTGGTCAGAACCCTCACCGGTTAGAACCCTCTATAGGTAGCCTTTTTTGAGACCTCGATAATATGCTTTGACTGCTTCTAGGATCAATGACTATCACCACAAACCAGCTCGAGACTTTTCAGCAGGCTTTGTCTCCACTCACACTCTTTTTGGGACACTTTCCAGAAGTTCACCCATCCTATAGCTACTCAAAGCCAAGCACGCTTAATTGTGGTTCTTAAGTGATAGCTACCGAAAAGTAAATGCATCTGGTTGGTATAGGTAGTGCCAATTAATTCTTTAAGCCATTAACAATTATACAGACCCACACCTGTACAACCTTTGGATCCCTTTTATTCCGGTGTGATTCGCCCAGGGTGTTACATACCCACCAGCTTGAAAATACAATGAGCACTAATCAAACGAACCAAGAAAGGGGGGTGAATTGGTTTATCACAACAGATTAAAAATTTATTCAAAAAACAACATCCAGAATTTGGTAAATGGATCGTATCACTAAAAAAAAATTGAAATACAGATACTTTCTTTCAACTAAAATCACCCTTGGAATTCAAGTAATGTTTGAAACTAAATTTTGTTGACAAATTCTTAATCACCCAAATTCAATCTATGAGATATGAACATAAATAAAATAAAGAACACACCAATTTATACTGGTTCACCTCTTAACCTTGGAGGCTACATCCAGTTGCTTTTAACTAACACTAGGTTAGAGTTATTACTATATCAAAGATTCTTTTACAAGGAATTTTACATGTGATTTCTCTATCAACACTAGATAAAGATATGAATTCTAAAATCCTATTAGAATTACAATCACCAAGAAACTGAGAACCCTACTCAGAATCTCAAACACTAGGGAACGCTACTCTAGCATGCTCTAAAAGAAACTCAATGATATATCAATACAACAGAAAAATGTTTAGAACAATTAACAAAGATGGGTTCAAGATAAACACAACCTTATGTCCTTCATGAATGAATGAAACAAAATGATGTTACCACATTCTTCAGGTTGTAAGAATCAATTCTCAGAATCAAATCTTGAAATCCTTCTTGTTTCTAAAACATTTCATCAAAATTTCAGAATTCTTGATCTCACAAGATGGTGTTTTAATTTCAGAGAGAAACACAAATTTTAGCACTTCTAAAAACTCTAAGATTTATGTGTAAGTCACACTTATATTTAGAAAATCACACAAGGTCTATTTATAAGGAAATGGACTCACCAAGCTGTTAAAAAAATAGATTTAACTGACAGTAATCGATTAATTCGCTAGCGTAAATAATTAAATTGGCATATGTTGTAACACCTCCTGTTGCTCTCTCGTGCTTGATTGATTTTAGATGAAATTCCGTGTCCACTTGGTATTAGAATTTTCTTAGTGATAAATTTTTAACGAAAAATTCTTTTCTTCTTGCTTCAATTTTTCCTTTCGTTCGTAACATAAACGATTTTCCCTTACCGCGATTTATACAAATTCAGTTCATTAATACAAATTAGAATGTAAGACAGTCCATATTACATGTCCACTAATAAACAGTCCAAATACATATCATAAGCCACAAAATAGAAATTACAACATCTTTATCACATCTTCAACTTAACATCCATGCACATCTTCATCCATGCTCAGCTACTACTGTTCATCTGCTCACCCAAATAAATTGGGGTCATCACAGGTGTCAACCACCGACACAGAAATAGGGTAAGCATATGATAAACATAGTTTGAATAAAACTTATATAAACACAGACGGATAAAATCTTAATTATAAAAAGACCATACAACACCTATAGTATACAAAACAACAAAACAACATCTACATACCCATCATGTGATGTATGAGATGCATGCTCATCTTTTTATATGATGCATGACTGAGATCTCAGGTTCTCAATAAATGGTACCATAATCAAAATAGCCCCACCCACTCTAGTGGAACAAACTTATCCATCCAGTCGGGGTAACCCAGTGGCGTGTAGGATAGTCACCTCCACCTATGTGATCATCATGGTGGTGTGGTCCTCACTGTCTCAACTACCCCCTAGTTCATAACTCCTTTGAACGCGTGGACTCAGTTTATCTATCTAACAAACAACTCCACGGTTTAACCCCCGCAAGGGATATCCATATGAAAATGTATGAATGATTTACTTTTATCGCATCTTTAATTATTTTTCTTCTTATACATCTCAAGCTCAATATCTTTCACCGTTCATCGCATATGCTTTTTAAACAACAAGTAAAGCTTCTTTCAAACATCACAGAAAGCTTTACACCACAGTCTAAGTATACAGCCATAGCTCAACAAAACTCTTGGAATCCATAAATATTTATAACACATTTAACAACACAAGGATTCCAATACTTCATCCACCTTTTTATCTTTAGAATATTCCATCAAACATATGATATGCTTTTATCGAAACACTCAACCACACATGTAATAACACATATCATTTGCTTAAATCATTCATTCATGCAAATATAATTCAAATCCATCAATAAAGATTCAAACCAACAACACTTAAACATATTTCATTCATTGTAACAAATTATCAAACACATGGTATGTATATAAACCGAAATCCCTTAAAATTCACCTATTAAGCTTAAATTCAAGTTATTCATTCAAAATATCATTCCTTCACTAAAATTAAGTCACTTATTCTAAAAATCATTTTATTTAACAATCTTTAACTCTTTGAGGCATTTCATCAAACACTTGGTGTGCAAGGCTTAGTTTCTTATAAAAATAAATGAGAATCTAACATAATGAATATCTAAACCATGGTTATCATAGTACTTTCCCATACCTTGCTTTCCTAAAGCTTTGGATAGCCTTCTTTAAGCTCTTGGACAACCTTCCTTCTTCACGTGGGATTTTAGAGTAATGGGCCTTAGTTTTTCTTTAGATCTTTTTGAAAGGAATTTGGAAAACAATGGAATGGCATGGAGTAGGATTTTTGCACGGCTCACTTCCTTAGGACAGCCCAAAATTTTGGTTTCCCATCATCTTTTATAGGAGGATTAAGCTTGATTTTTGTTACAAATATCCAAGGGTAATTATAGCTAGCTTTCTACTTGCTTTAATCCTATTGGCTAAGCTTTTTCCACCTTACAAGTGGCTAGATTCTTGAGAATTCCACACCCTTCTCCATTCCTCTTCATTCTCACGTGGAATGCCAAGGCTTCTAGGGAAAGTTTTACAATTTTCCTTCCTTTTACGTTTTTGTGTTTTCCTTCATTCTTGAAAAACCCGTTTCTGTAAAATAATGACTATGGATTCGTTAACCGTTGGATCTTCTTAAAATTTTAAAGGGAAACTCCTAACCCACATATCTAACTTTTGAAATTTGGGATTTTTGAAATAAGACCTAGAAATGTCCATGTGTTCTGCCAAAGGGAACAAAATAAAATTTGCTTCAAATATCTCTTAAGCATTTATAACCTAGCTTTTCATGTGTTTTGATCCCATTGGCTAACCATTTTCCTTTGTACAAGTGGCCTCCTTCTTGATTCTTCTCCCTTTCTCTTCAATTGCACGTACACTTCCAATTGTGAAGGCGATTCCTTTTGTTTTATGTTCCATACGTATGATACCTTGCTTTGTGATAAGTTTTGCATCCAAAAATATCCTAAACATTAATTACTAACTTTCTACTTGGGCCAATAGAAATGGCTAGGCTCCTTAACTCTCCATGTGTCCATTCTTGAATGTTCCTAAAGCTCTTCTCCGTTGATATTGTATTATATGGTCAAAGCTTGATCTTAAAGAACCAAATCAACAAATTTTCCTTTTATTACTTGTAATAACAAATTTCTAATTTCTTATTGGTCCATTTTACTTTGAATTATTAAAATTACTAAAATAACTTATTTAGAACACTTATTCCTCCCATAATGAAGAGAAAATCCTATAGATTATGTTCACACTTTTCTTATAATTTTTTGATACCCTAGGTAGTCTAAATTAAGCTCTTTTCAGAGTATCTTCCAAAATTTCTAGAAATTATAATTTATGGTTCTCTGCCACAAACCATGTTGATAATTTTTTGTCTAAAGGCATTTAATCCAATACTGAGGTTCCCACAAATTTCTCAAGTCATCTTGATCGTTTTTGACCTAAAGGGCATTTTAGTCATTTACCATCCTCGGGACGTAATGGTAATTATTCAATTTGTTCACGGACATTTATGTAATTTTCTCCTAGAAATATCTTACTAAAATATCTAGGATATATTGGTAATTTTCAAAAATTTCTAGGGGTATAACTGTCATTTTCCATCCTAGGAACATAATCGTCATTTCTGAAATTGTCCAGGGGCATTTTTGTCATTTTGCCCTAAATTTTTTGCTGCCTCTTATTAACATTTTATTCTAGTAATTGACTGTAATTCCCAAAATTTTGGGGTGTTACATATGTAATCGATTAAACTGACCAAATAATCGATTAAATTGTTCTTCAGCTTTCTGGTAATGTTTCATGAACAAAATAATCGATTAAACCACATTGTAATCGATTAATACAACAAGTCATCAAAGTTTAAAACACTTGTGTAATCAATTATGATTCCTGGTAATTGATTATCATAACACTACTTGTTTTCCAGAAATAGACAATGTAATCGATTACAGAAAATGGTAATCGATTAAATTAGGAAAGCATAGTTTTGTTTTAACACTATGTAATCGATTAAAACAATCATGTAATCGATTAAACTGTTCTTCAAGGCTTTTCTAGAATTGTTTCAATGTCTTTAATCGATTATTCCTCTTGTGTAATCGATTAAAGCAGTAAGAAAACATTTTTTTAAACAACAAGCCTTGAGAACTTATCTTTTTGTAAAACCATTTGTTTTCTTTGAGATTTAAAAATCATGAATGCATGATCATGAAAATGCACATGCTAATGAAGAATCACAAGGCATTTAACTTGAACCACTTAGACAAATTACAAATGCCTTCAATTGAATGGGCATGTAAAAAGCTAAAACAAAAATCAAGTCTTCAACCTTGGTTCAAACTCCTTGCAGCTTCCTTTAAATTCAACACAGCTTTTGCCTAGTTCATCCTTGAACTAGACCGCACTTGTAACACCCTAAAATTTTGATATCTAAAAATATATGTTTGATGTATTTCTTGTGTTATATGATTATTTGATTGGTTTAGATTAGTTGAAGTATTGTGTAAATTATCCTTGTGCAACTACCTGGTGTGGATGTTAGGTTATGTGGAGTTTGTTGCTCTTTGTTGAAATGCGTGATTTATAGTTTAACCCAAAACCTATTACGGTAAAACTACAATCTTGGACTCGTTAACCGTGGGATCTTTTTCAAATTTAAATTGTAGGTTCTAACCCAACTATTCATGTTTTGACCGTAGGGATTTTCTAAATAACAACTTTTGACATCTCGTTTAGCACGACCAGCGCGTTAAGCACAATTCCAGACACAGAAAATTGCGCTTAGCAAGACCAGCTAGCTAAGCGAGATCTACAGTCTATAAATACACCCATCAGTGTGAAAAACATGATTTTTCACATCTCCCTCTAAACCCCCATCCAATGCCCTAACCTTTCTCCTCCACCACCCATGACCACCGATGACCATCATGAGCCACCATTGATTGCCGCCGGACCACCGCACGGAGAAGAACACCTTAATCGAAGCGGAATCTTCAAAACTCAACTCGAGGATTTGGTATAGAACAGAGCCTCTAATTCTCCTTTCATGATTTGTTTGAAGTAACTGTGATTTTCTTGTCTTCTCCTAGTTAGTTTAAGCTTCTCTTAGTATCGCTTGTGATTTGGGTATCGTTATTGGATGTTTTTGCACTTCCCTTTGAAAAACCTTTGAAAATGAGACGTTGTAAAAGTATTCTTTTTATAAAATTGATGTCATTTTCGATACCTTCCCTAAACCCCGGTCACATTGACGTTGTAAAATTTTTCTCCTTGATGTAGACTTCAAAAATACCATTTTAGCCCCTTTTAAATTTGAGTATGTATTTGACCCCGAATATGAATGTTAACCTTGTATTTTGAAATCTATACGAAATTATCTTCAATTTGGTATATAGAGCTCTGTGTTTGGACCAAAGGAAGTGAATCTGAGAGATCTCAAAATGACATGATAGATGAGGGGAGATTATTGTTTGTTTCCAACTTTTTATACCATAGTTGGGGTCAGGGAACCCAATTATAGGGATGTATGTCTGTCCCTATTGTGTGCTGGTTTTCAAGAAAAACTGTGTTTTAAACTAATGGGATGCAATACATTTGTTATTGATGATGAAATTGTAAATGATGTTGTTATTGTAATGATTAGATTTTTTGGTAAAAGTCTTAATTACAGGGGAGATTCTTTCAAAAATTTTATTTCTATTCTTCTACTTACTTTTTTTTATTAAATTTTAAATTGGCATTAGAGTTTGTTTTGTATACTATTGTTCTCCTATTTAATTTAGAATTTTCCTAAAATATTAGTATCGTGATATTATGGATTGTTATTGTTAGATATTTATGTTGTCTGAAGACATGGGGAATGTGAATCCTAGGCATAAATTTATATGTATATATGTTGATGGAGGTCCATTGCAAGCTAAAGACCTAAAAGGGCTTGAAGAACTTCCTTTGGGGAGCCTTAAAGGACCTATGACAAGAGCTAGAATTCAAGTCCTTCAAGATCACATCCAAGCTGACTTGTATCTCTTGGAAACACAAAATAAGTGCCATCTGTTTTAATTGATTACCAGATTCCTGTAACAAATTAAAAGCGTCTTTTCTGATACCTTTAATTGATTACCAGATGCCTATAATCGATTAAATCAGCATCAGGAAATTAAAAAAAAACAAGGCTTGTCTATTTTAATCGATTACAAGAAAGCTGTAATCGATTACATAAGCCTAAAAATGTAAAAAAAAAAAACTCTGTTTTAATCAATTACAAGTGCGGATTAATCGATTAAATCAATTATAAAATTGCACTGCACATGTTGAGCAGCCAAGAGTCACTTTAGGGAAAGCTTACACTTCAAGTTTCATTTGGGCTTCATTTAAATTTGCATTTTTCTTACTTTTAGTTACATTTAGCTTGTAATTTTGTGGCCTATATAAGGTGCCAAAACTAAATGTAACTAACTTTGGTTCACTAATACAATTCTGAAAATTGTGAGAGTTTCTCTCTTGTTCATGTGTAAGAACTTCTTGAGTCTTATCAATGGCTTCTCAATGCTATTGTGGTGATTCTTCCTAGGCTTATTGGAAAGCTTTTCCTTGGTGCCATCCATCTTCATCCCTAACCTTTTTTCCATCTTCCATTGCTGAATTAAAAAGCCTTAAACAACCCAAAATTCTGTGAAAGTGCAGAATACATAGTTCTTGAAGCTTGCTTGAAGATTGAGTTTCATTGCAAGGTAGATTTGGGGAAACCTAATGTCTTATGATTGTAGACATTACATCATGTGGTATCTAGAGCCTAATCCTTGTGGAATTCTTCTGCAAGTTCAGTTTTAGAACTTCTTCAAAGGTAAAATTCTGCATCAAATCCAAAAACGAAAATCCATTTCAATTTCTAGTTTCTTGTTGTTTTCCTTTGATTCTTGGTGGTGTGGGCTTGTTGTGTGTTCAGCCACAAAACCTTAGTGTTTCCTTCAAGTTCTATGTGATTTCATGTTCTTATGTTCTTCATGTGTTCTTGATATTTTTCTTATTTTCTAGTCTTGATTCTTGTCAACTTTTGTTTGTAGTGTTTTTTGTGTTGTATGACCACTTGTTTTGATTCTACTCTTATGCCTAAACTGAGTTGAGTTGTTAGAAGCAAATTTTACAATTGTTATACATCATATTTTAGTGATTCATTGAATTTATTTAGGAATTTTTGAACTTGTGCAAAAGAAAAACAAAAGCAAAAAGAAAAATACATCAAGTAGTATCAAATTGGTACAGCCAAAGACATTATTGATTAGTGGCTGGAAAAAGTGAAAGAAAAACAGAATTTAGAAGCAAATCAAAGTCACAAAAACTACAAGTTCAAATTCCTTTGAACCTCAAAATTACATGAACTATGACATTCAAATTTGAGGAAAGTTGGCTTCTAGCAATTGAATTTACTTGGCATATCTTACTTGTCCAATTTGGTATAGCCATAGTATTCCTTGAGTTGTCCCATAAATTCCATTAGCGTTGTGCTTTTCTAAAATTTTTCTTTTGTTGCTTGTCTCTTAAAATTCCAAAGTTTTGTCTTAGAGTTTTCTTGTTCTTGGACTCTTGAGTCTAGCCTAGAATCATTTCCTATTTCACTATAGTAAAGAAGCTTGATTTGATTAGAATTTTTTGCTTAAGAACTATAGAGAGGAATAAGAGTGAAAAAAGGCAAGAGAGAACATTATAGAAAAAGCCTAGATAAAGTGTGCAAACACGAGTGAGAGTGACAAACACTTAGAGAGTGGTGAGAATTTCCTTATATACTTGTGTTCTTGCTAACCAATTTTTTTGAAGGATGAGTTCAAGTGGAGGAGAGGCTTTGTCACCTAGGGCCTCTAGGTTCATGAAAGTTATGACAAAACAAATTGAAGACTTACAAACCAAAATAGATGCAAAATTTGAAGAGTTACAAAGGAAGAGTCAAAGAAGGAGTAGTCCAAAATGGTAGTGTGGATGGAGAGGTTCATAGTAGTAGGAGGGTGAGTGGGTGTGCTTCTTCTCATGGAGGAAATTATTATGATGAGAGGAGTGAGAGGGAGGATAGGAGAGAAAATAGGAGATACAATCCTAGGAGGCATAATAGAGATGATGAAGATTGAAGGGTGAGGAGAGAAGAAAGAGAAGGGAGGAATGGAGGATTCAATGGAGTGAAAATTAAAATTCCAAAATTTATTGGCAATAATGATCCTGAAGAGTACTTTGAGTGGGAGATGAAAGTAGAACAAATTTTCTCATGCCAACAATTTGATGTAGAAAAGAAAGTTACTCTAGCAACTCTAGAATTTGGTGGCTATGCTTTGATATGGTGGAACCAAATTCAAATGGATATAGAGAGAGGGAGGAGGAAAAGAGTAAATTCTTGGGATGATTTGAAGGCATGCTTAAGAGGAAGATTTGTTCTCACTTATTATGCAAGGGAAGTCCATAATAAGCTCTGAAGACATTTCCAAGGTTACAAGAGTGTTGATGACTACTATAAGGAAATGGAATTGATGATGATAAGGGCTGAAATTGTGGAGATCCAAGAAGCAACAATGGCTAGATTCCTTCATGGATTGAATAGAGAAATTCAAGATGTGATGGAGCTACATTCTTATGCTACAATTGAGGAGCTAGTCCACAAAGCTCAAAGGGTGGAGCAACAATTATAAAGGAGAAAAACTTCCTTTTCCAAGACCAACGGGGCTGCAACTTCTAGCTGGAAGGACAAGCCTAGAAGGGAAGTTTCTCAAGTCAAAAATAAACAAGAAAAGGTGGAGAGCTTAAGCAAAAAAATTGTGGAACCAACTCATAAAAGATCAAGCAATATCAAGTGTTTTAAGTGCCTTGGTAAGGGTCACATTGCTTCCCGATGTCCCAACAAAAGAACTATGATTTTGCTTGAGGATGGAGGCATAAGGAGTGAGTTTTCAAGTGACTCAACTAGTTCTTCAAGTGAAGAAGAAAAATACCTCACACTAGTGGAGGCCAAAGAGGGTGATCTCTTGATGTTAAGGAGAATGTTGAGCAATTTTTGCCTAGAAAAAGAGGAGACTCAATGAGAAAATATTTTTCACACAAGGTGCTTGGTTAAAGATAAAGTTTTCTCACTTATCATTGATGGTGGGAGCTGCACGAATGTGGCTAGTACATGACTTGTGGAGAAATTACACTTGCCAACCACAAAGCATCCAAAGCCATACAAGCTACAATGGCTTAGTGAAAGTGGAGAAGTGGTGGTAAATTCTCAAGTGCTCATGCCTTTTTCTATTAATGCTTATCATGATAATGTTCTTTGTGATATTGTTTCTATGGAGGCTGGTCATATCCTTCTTGGTAGACCATGGCAATATGATAGAAAAGTGATACACAATGGCATGGAGAACACTTTTGAGTTTGAGCACCTAGGCAAGAAAATTATTTTGATACCTTTGACTCATAGACAAGTGTGTGAGGATCAAATAAAAATGAAAGAAAAGAGAATGGAGGAGTTGAAAAAAATACTGCACCTAAAAAAGAGGAGAAAAGTGAGCTACCAAAGAGAAACACTAGTGAGAAGAAAAGAAAGGTGAAAGAAAATGAGAGCAAAAAAATTCATGAGATTAAAGAGAGTTTGTTCTTGAGAGGAAAAGATGTCAAGGGAGTGTTATTACCAAAGGGAGTGTTAATGAGGCATGATGTGCTTAAGCTTGTATCTCAATGTATTACTTGTCATAAAGCTAAATCTAGATTAATGCCTCATGATTTATATACACCTTTGTCTATTCCTTACTCCCCTTGGGTTGACATTTCTATGGATTTTATGCTTGGTCTTCGAAGATCAAAGAAGGGAAAGGATTCTATCTTTGTTGTTGTTGATAGGTTCTCAAAGATGGCACACTTCATTCCTTGTCACAAGAGTGATGATACTTGTGAATTAGGCAATTTCTTCTTCAAGGAAGTGGTGAGACTTCCTCCATGGAAGCAAAAGAGATACAAACACAAGTGGAAATGCTACATCTTCAACAACAATGCTTACAAATTTGAGTTGCCAAGTGAGTATGGTGTGAGTACTACTTTCAATGTTTGTGATCTTTCTTTGTGTGATGTAGGTACAAGTAAGGAAGCAAACTTGAGGACAAGTTTCTCTCAAGAAAGAGGGGATGATGGAGGTCCATTGCGAACCAAAGACCTAGAAGGAAAGCTTGAAGAACTTCCTTTAGTGAGCTTTAAAGGACCTATGATAAGAGCTAGAATTCAATTCCTTCAAGACCACATCCAAGCTAACTTGTATCTCTTGGAAAAGCATGAAGAAGCACACCAAATCAGTGGAAACACAAAAGAAGTGCTATCTATTTTAATTTATTCCAGATTCTTGTAATAGATTAAAAACATCTTTTCTGATACCTTTAATTGATTACCAGATGCCTATAATCGACTAAATCAGCATCAGGAAATTAATAAAACAAGACTTGTCTGTTTTAATCGACTATAAGAAAGCTGTAATCGATTACATAAGCCTAAAAATGTAAAAAAAAAAAAAAAACAGTTTTAATCGATTACAAGTGCAGATTAATCGATTACAACTGCACATGTTGAGCAGCCAAGAGTCACTTTAAGGAAAGCTTACACTTCAAGCTTCATTTGGGCTTCATTTCAATTTGCATTTTTCTTACATTTAATGACATTTAGCTTGTAATTTTGTGGCCTATATAAGGTGCCAAAACTAAATGTAACCAACTTTGGTTCATTAATACAATTCTGAAAATTGTGAGAGTTTCTCTCTTGTTCTTGTGTAAGAACTTCTTGAGTCTTATCAATGGCTTCTCAATGCTATTGTGGTGATTCTTCCTAGGCTTATTGGAAAGTTTTTCCTTGGTGCCATCCATCTTCATCCCTAACCTTTCTTCCATAATCTATTTCTGCAATTAGAAAAGCTTATAAACAGTCTCATTCCAAAGGAAGTGTTGAATACTTATGTTCTGAAGTTTTCTTAAAGATTGAGTTTCATTGCAAGGAAGATTTAGGAAACCTAATGTCTAATGGTTGTAGACATTACATCATATGTGGAATGCGATTGCTTGTGATGATGATGATATTGAAATGAGATGGTGTTGATGTTGTTGATGACATTAAGATTGATATGATATTGATGTTGATGATGACATTGAGATGAAATGATGTTGATGTTGATGATGATATTGATTAGAGATGATGTTGATGTTGACGATGTCTTTATGATGGATGTATGTTGTGTATGTACATGGGAAATGTAGTGACTTGTTGGATATCCCTGGAGAGAGAAGGTGATTGGTTTAAGAATTTTAAGCATCCCTGAAGAGGGAAAGGGATTGCTTAGAATTTTTTACTATCCACGGTCAGTGCATTGATGGTGCCCATGTTTCATACTTCATAATTGCTTGGAAATAGTATAAACTGTGGCAGTAAGTACTTGTGGTTTTTCATGAAAAAATATGCGAGTACTTGGGGGCATATCACTCGGTTTGGAACTCCCTTTGGACTCAAGTTGATCACCATGGGGGAGTTGGCTATGCATGACAGGGTGATCTTGACCAATTATTGCATCGTTTTCCTAAGTGAGAGTGTCGTATGGGCACGTTTAGGCTATTTCCTGATGAATGATACCTCATTGGATTTGAGAGTTGAGTCAGGTGCATGCATCATTTTGAGCATAATTGATTTGAATTGTGGAAAAAGTTGATGACTAGTTGGTTGTGTGTATGTTGAACTGATTGATTATTGAGAATGATTATGGTTATTATTATTGTTTTCATGCTAATTATTGTCATCTGGTGTTTGTTGATCTTAACAATAAACTCACCCTTGCAATTTTGTACCGTATGGTTGGTACCTGTGATGATCGTGAACCTTCATTCGTAGGAGTAGATGAGCAGTAGTAGGTGATGTTAGAGGGAGATCCTTTTGTTGGAGCCACCAAGTCGACGTGATAACCTTGGAATTTATTTTGGGAGAGAGTTGTGTTTTGTTATCAACTCTTTTTTAGTTGGTTACTTGATTCTTTTTGATTGGGCATGTAAATTCAAGGCTTAGATACATGTAAAAACTGAATTATGTTGTGACATGTGAATGATATATATAATAGTTTGATTTTTATATATATTTGTATTTATTTATTTACGTATTTGTGCGTTGTCTGGTGAGTGCATTATGACAAAAAATTTACCCTCATTTTCATAATCAAATTAATGGAGTTTTTATTTAAAATTGAAATTACAGGTTTAGAGTAGTGATATCATAGCAACGAGGCGGGTCGTTACAGTACTGAGAGAGAGGTCTGCTCTGATACTATTTGTGACACCCCTGATTGTTGGCTTTTCAGTTGCCTACACTCACATGATTTCTGGGACACTTCCCAACCCATCTCATAACTACTCCAAGCCAAGCACGTGTAACTATTAAGTTCTTAAGTGATAACTACCAAAATTAGATGCATCTTGTTGGTATAGACAGTACCAATTAATTCCTTTTAGCTATCATCAACTATACAATCCTACACCTGTACAACCTTTGGATCCCTCTGATTCTGGTATGATTCACCTGGGGCTTTACAAACATCATAATCAGTGTTATTATTCTCCCTAAAACTCAGATTAATAGGATTTCAAAAATATATAAAATTATGTTGTTTTATTAGTCCCAATTATGTGATTATTATATTAATATTTATCGGGATTAATATTATTATTATAGAGCACTATTAGTAATATGTTGATGTGGTAAGCTTGCGTGTCAGCTTTCTATGATGGGTAAGTAAGCCTATATTGATTTAACACAAGAGGCCCATATTTCTAACCATTTTACAATGTAGTTTCCCATTGAGACTTCATAGAAAAAACATATGTTGGAAGAAAAAGGTTACAAGATGACACTTAAAAAGGTGACTGGACATCATTGTTTATATCATCTAGTCTAGTCCTGTATGTTGAAATCTTCTTTTTTCCACTAAAGCATCCAATCATTTCTAACAATGTATCCCATAGTCTATATAGTATGTAGGTTTCCTAGAGACAATCTGTTTCATCAGATGAACACCTCTTGTTATTTAGTATTTCATGGTTAATAAATTTGAGCAAACTTTATCTTTATCATATTTATGTCTCGCCTATATTTTATAGTAATATGCATTTAAAGATAAAGGCCCTAGGAATAGAATAGGTGTTTTCTCGAGGATCAATGATAGGGATCATGATCATGAGGACTCGAGGACACTAAATGTCTATTACCTGAAATGAGTACCTACCTAGTCTTGAATCACTAAGAAAGGGCATTGGTGATCTCAAAAAGGACTAGTACGGCATATTCTACTTGTATAGAGATAGAAGATAGGGACCTCATGGAATGCAGGCATGGTGATGCCTTAACTGATATCATGGATGGAACTGTTGGAGAACAGATAGCGTCGAACTGACCCACCGAAAGACTCCACAAGGATTCTTTAAAGTATCATTGGATTTGTAAAGTCTCTCATCGTTTGGTAGTGCAAATCATCCTAGACTTGAGGATGTCATCGAACATTATGTCCTAAGGGTATACTTTGACTCTACAACTCTATTCGCTTGAAAATGGGAAGAACAATGTACTCTTGGGTATTACTTGAATACATGAGTGAAGAGGGACATGCCAAAAGGACTCATAGTCCCTACAAGGGATTAGTCATTCACAAGACCAATAGGGCTTGGATGACTTCTAGTTGACTTGGGAATCTATGCATAGTAAGAGATCATGAGGAGTCATGATCCGTCTTAAAGTCAATAGAAAAAGATTCTTAGTTCTGTGAAAAGCTATATTTAGTCAACTAAGATAGATGATACTCTATCCTTGCTCTTAACTAAATGTGAATGACGATATGAGGGATGATTTCAGCATAGTATCCAAATCAGAAAGGTAGATTACTTGATCAACTCAATTAGTTCTGGGGCCGTAGAGCATTGCTAGTGTCTTATGTGGCCATTAAATGAATTGGGCCCGTTAAAGGAGTTTAATTGGTCTAAGTTCATTTATGTCAATGACTAATTGGGCCTAAGGGGTCACACACAAAAGGTTGTTCTTGATTGCTTATAACTAGCAAGTTTGGACCAATAATAGTTATTGGGCCTTTTCAAGACTATAGGTGTTATTGGGTTGGAGTTGGACTCCAAGTCCAACTAAAGCATACACCCCATTTGGACTATTAGTGAGAAATTAGTTTCTACACTAATAGGCCCAAATGTGTTAAAAGGCCCAATAGGGTCTTGGGCCATGAGTCCTAGTAAGTCAAGAAGTTGACTTGATCAAAATGAGTTTTGGGCAAATTCGTAATGTGAATTTGAATTTGAATTTTAAATTTTGAATTTTGAAATTTTGAATTAGAATTCAAATTTAAATTATGAACTAGGACAAAGATTGAATTTGAATTTGAATTTAAATTTTAAGTTTTAATTTAAATTTGAATTTTGAATTCAAGAGGTTAGGTTGTAAGGATAATTATGAATTATCCAAAACTATATCCTATAAAGATTGGATAATGTTTTTTGCAACAACTTTTTTATTTGAATTACTAATTTAAATAAAATAGATAAAACAACAACCAAGGGATATGATGATGAAAGGTTGAATTTCGAATTTATAGATCCTTGGGTTGATTTTGAGTGATTGAGTTAGGATTCTAATCCTAATAAGATTACAAGATAATAGGCTCCTAGGATAAATAACACTCTACTCTTATGTTATGTGCTAATGCTCTTTCAAGAACCAAAGTTCTTGTTTTTCTTTCTTCTTCATTATCTTCTTTCCTCTATTGTTGCAACCTTACCTAACCTCAAGACACCAACTTTTTGTCTTGAGAAATAAACCAAACACTTGAAGCCTCCACCTTGCCATAGCCTAGCAAGCAACCAAGTGAAGGAGGATCAAGAAAGAGAAGGAGTTCTCTCATGCATTTAAGGTACAATCATGTGGATCACCATTAGAAGGCATCATCCTTTTGAAACCTTTCAAGCGATCAAAAAGGTATTTCTAAAACCCTAGCGTTTTAATGAGTAGATTCTAAACAAGTTTCATGGGGACTGTAAGGAGTTACGAGTTCCGCAACGAAGAACAAAATAGAAAATTTTGTTTTTCACCCTCATGAACATGTTCCATGAACGTCATGGAACGTGCATTCTAACTTATAGGTTCAAATAACAATTTTGTAGGTAGTCATTTTCTGTTATTTCTCTTTCAGTGTTACACTCCTATATAAGGGAGTTAGTTAGAAGGGTTAAGTGTGACTAGAGTGCTAAACCCACACATTGTAATTTCATTGTTTTGATCTTCAATAACAGTGATACTATATTTTCTTGCGTGTTACCCTATATTTGTTTTTGTAACGACCCGCGTCGTCGTTACGATATCACTAACTCTAAACGTGTAATTTCAATTTTTAATGAAAACTCCATTAATTTGATTATAAAAAGGGTAGTAAATTTTTTGCACTAATACAATTATCATGCACCTAATACAAGTTCATAATTGAATACAGATGCATACATGTATTATACCCGTACATATGATTCACATGTCAGAACTTAATCTAATTGTATTTATAAATATTTACGTCTGGAATTACATGATCAACAAAAAGAATCAAGGGACTAACTAAGAAACAGTTGATTAACCAAAAACACAACTCGTTCCAAAAAGAGTTCCAACGTTATCACGTCGGTTCGGCGGCTCCCCAGTCATAATTGTTTGATTTGTGAAATGAATTGGATGATTGGTTTGTCGAGTGTGTATTGGACTGATGGAATTATGGTAATAATTGTGGTTGTTATTGTTGTTTCCTTTCCAATTGTGATTACCTGATAATTGTTGGTTGTTTATAATAAACTCACCATTGCATTTGTTGTATTGTGTGGTTGGTACATGTGATGATCGCGAACCCTCGTTCATAAGAGCAGATGAGCAGTAGTAGGTGACTTTGGAGGGAGATCTTCGTTTTGGTTGGAGTCACTGAATCGACGTGATAACGTTGGAACTCTTTTTTGAACGGAGTTGTGTTTTGTTAATCAACTCTTTCTTAGTTAGTCCCTTGTCATGTGAATGATATGTAAATTTTTAAATGTACATCCATATGTATCCATAACAATTGTATTATCACGAAAAATTTACTACCATTTTATAATCAAATTAATAGAGTTTTCATTAAAATTGAAATTCACACAATTAGAGTCAGTGATATCGTAGCGACAAGGTGGGTCATTACATGCAATACCAAAAAGAATCATAAACTCATGCAATTATTCAAGCAAAAATCCAACAAAGTAAATAAGGAAATAAAGTACTGAATTTTAATACAAAGCTGTAAAGAAACATGAAGACAATGTCACAAATTTTTGAAGATCATGGCTGAGGAGCTCAGTCTCCTCCATTGAGATAATCAATAGGATATGCCATGTCCTCATCCTCATCTACTCTGCCTCCTCCTGAAAAATAGGCCTATCTCCAGACCATGCAATGGTAACTCTAACAAAATAGATGATATATTCAAAAACATAAGACATAAAATTCCTCCCAGGAACGCTTCTTTAACATCTTTTTAGCTGGACGTCCATGTTGTAGCTCAGATTTCTTGTAATTAGACAATAGTGGTGAGTCTCTCAACATCACCACCCAAGTAGTGTTTGATTCTACTGCCATTTACAATCCATGTCCTCTTTGTGGCTGGATCTTCTAGTATCACAACTCCATGTGGCATGACTTCATTGATGATGAATGGTCCATACCACTTAGATTTCAGCTTACCTAGAAACAATCCCAATCTAGAATTAAATAACAAAACCTGTTGACCCGGCTGAAAATTCCTTTTCAAAAGCTTTTTATCACGATAAACTTTAACTCTTTGCTTATAAAGCTTAGAATTCTAATAAGCTTGAAATCTTAATTCCTCCAATTCATGAAGCTGGAACTTCTTGTGCTCACCTGCTGCATTCAGATCAAAATTCAAAAGTTTCAATGCCCAATAAGCTTTGTGTTCTAACTCAACAGGTAAATGACAAGATTTGCCATAGACCAATTGGAAGGGAGTGAGTCCTGTAGGAGCTTTATATGTTATTCTGTATGCCCACAGAGCTTCATCTAATTTTTTAGGCCAATCCTTCATTGATTGAGCAACTATTTTCTCCAAGATCTTCTTGAATTCCCTGTTAGAATGGGGATGGTAAGGTGAGGTCTGACACTATAGTGTTGGAGAATTTTCTTGAGTTGGACATTACAGAAATGAGATCCTCCATCAACACCCTTGATGTGCCAAACCTTGAAAAAATGTTTTTCTTTAGAAAGCAGATGACGGTCTTTGCATATGCATGTTGAACAACTATTGCTTCCACCCATTTGGTTACATAGTCCACAGCCAGCAGAATGTATTCATTTGAGTAAGATGATGGAAATGGAGCAATGAAATCTATCCCCCATCAGTCAAAAGCTTCAACCTCCAGAATATTTTGCAGTGGCATTTCATTTCTTCTAGAGATTCCACATGTTCTCTGACAGTTATCACACTTCTGAACATATTTATATCCATTCTTACACAAAGTAGGCCAATAGAAACCAGATTAGAGGACCTTGACAGTAGTCCTTTCTCCATTGTAATGGCCTCCATAAGGTGAACTATGGCAATGCAACAGTATGTTTCTTGCCTCCCCCTAAGTTACACATCTTCTCTAGAGATTATCTGCTCCAGTCTTAAAAAAGTAAGGATCATCCCACAAAAAATATTTAGAGTCCCTGAAAAGCTTCTTTTTCTGGTGCTTTGAAAATCTTGTCTAAAGAGAATTCTACCAATGATTCATGAGAATCTTGAATTGTAGGACAAGCGCTTTGTTACTCAGTGAATTTTCTCTCAGTTTAGAAGCCTTTCAAAAATCAGTGAAAATCTCAAATTGTAAGACTGTGTATTTTCAAAAATACTTAACAGGTTTATAAAACTGATGTAACTGAATGTAATCGATTAATACGTTCATATAATTGATTAATTACTCTTAAGTAATCGACTAATTGTTCATTTAATCGATTAATTTGTTCTTGAGCTTTCTGGAAAAGATGTATGAACAAAGTAATCGATTAATTCTTCATGTAATCGATTAACACAGAGTTTTTTCCTTTTCACAAAAGTGCTTAGTAATCGATTACAGATAAGTGGCAATCGATTAACACATATAGTACTTATTTTGTCTTTGTACTGAGTAATCGATTACTTAATGCTGGTAATCGATTATTCTATTCTTCAAGGCTCAAGTAATAGGTTACCAATTTGTGGAAATCGATTAAGGCAGACAAAAAGAGTTTTTCCATAACTTGAACCTTTGAGCACTTGGCTTTTATGCAATCATGAAATCTTAAAGTTTTTTCACAAACCATGTTGTTTTGTTAAATCATGAATGCAAACAATGAATGATGTCTATGCAATGCTATGGATCATAAGATGAAACTCTCATACATCTAGAGATTTCAAATGGCATGTTAAAATCTAAAAACTCATCCAAGCTTCAACACATATCTTGATCCTTCTTCAAGCTCCCTTGTATCTAACAATCTCCCCCTTTTGGCTTTGATTATGGCAAACTTCAATTGACATGTTGAACCTTGGTGTTCTTTTAAAGGAGTTGATTTTTAAGAGCCTGCACTTGATATCTGAAAATGAAATCAACTTCTTGCCAAGAGAAAATGTCAAGTATACTTTGCAAAAACAATTCACATTCATTCATATGTGTATGTTCCCCCTATCTTATGTAATTTTACATTGGTTAAGATAATGAGCCACATGTTTATCCCTTTAATATTATGTTTCTCCTTTTTCTCCCCCTTTTGGCTTATCAAAGACAAAAAAACAATCTGGATATCCATGAGATAAGCAAGGAAGATGCAACAATCATAAAAGGAAAATTTATTCATTAATCCTAAAGGGTAGTACAAGAAAATATAACATAAGACCATAACAATTGAAAATAAGAAAGCAAAAACACCATAGCCACAACTAATTAGACAATTACACCAATCTAGACTAGAGAATGTCAGAATCTTTGAGAGTCATCCTAGTCTCTATGTTTTCTAGTCTAGAGGTAATTTCTTCCAAGGATGAATTTTTGTTTCAGCTCTATGCTCATGCTACAGAGCTAGCACAACATTTTTGGAATCATTAAGGATTCAAAAGGTGTCCACTTCCTCTTTAGCTTCTTTACCTTCATCAACTCCCACTTGTGGAGCTTTTTCTCCCACCATTAGCCACCCATTGGGTGTCTTTATCAAGCCTAGCTTGTTGAGGTGCTTTCCAGTGATGAGGCTGGTGATGTTAGTAGTGTTGTCCACTACCTCGTTGGAGACATCAATCTTAAAATAGTCAATAAACCTAAAGATTAAAACAACATATGGAAATTGATAGCTAATTAATCTTGCAGACTTCAGCATAGTTTCAACAAAGACAAGAACCAAGTTAATCTGAATTGCGTTCTTCATGCCATGCACCAATTGCAAGTCATCATTTGTTATTTGTGCATGATTTATGGACCTATGGGTAAGAACATAGGTAATAATGTAATGTAGCAACCTATCTTCCCCAGTCATATTTCCAACACCTAGTCTTGTCTTCATCCTGGTTTGAGGATCCAACAACATATGTAACACCCTGAAAATTCAAAAACTATGGTCAAAATATTATATGAATTATTCTTGATGTAAATATTAGATAATGAGAAACTTGACTGGTCTATATTTGAATTAATTGGGTGAAATATCAATTAGAGACATTACAGAAATGTTTGAATGGAAATGACCATATTACCCTTTCCTTAAATCAGAAATTACAGAAATGCCCTTGAGGTGAAAATGACGATAATGTCCCTAGATATTTTAGTGAGATATTTTAAGGTAGAAATTACATAAACGCCCTTAGATATTTTGAAAATGACAAGAATACCCTTAGATATTTTGGCTAGATATTTTATGGTGGAAATGACAATTATGCCCTAGGATGAATGATGAAATTACCATAATGCCCTTTAGGCCAGAAATGACCAGATATCCTTAGAGATTTTGTGGGAACCTGATGAAATTACAGAATACTCTTGACTGGCAGAATATCAAAATAGTTTGTGACAAGAAACTCTAGAATAGAATTTCTATGAATTTTATAAGGTGACAACTTTGAAACATTAGTCAGAAAAATTCAAGCATTGGAAAAATATGGAAAAATAATAAATAGAATCTATAGAATTTTTTCTAAATTGTGGGGTGTCCAGATTTATTTAATAAAATGGTTTAGTAATTTTGATGATCAAAAATATTATAGACCAATCAGAATTAGGATAAAAGCAATCTTGTAAATAAAGTCCGAGTAGCACTCTGTATAGATTGCTTGTGAACAATTTATACTATAATTGAAGTCAGTTTCTGGAAAACTTTAGAATTCTATTATTCAATATTATCTTTGGGTAGAAGAGTTCAAATCAAACTTGACTTCCTACTAGAAATTACCATGTGTAAAGCTACAAGGAAATTGGATTTTTTCTTCATCATCAAAAATGACATATATACACAAAATGACATGAAATGAAGCAAGATTACCCTTCATTCTCCAAAGTCCACGTGAAAGCTAGAGGATTTGAGAAGATTCAAGAGCTTGGACACTTGTAAAGCAAGAAGAATGAAGAAGATTCAAGAGCTTGGACACTTGTAAAGTGGTAGCCAAGTGTAAAGTAAGGTTATTATGACTTATGAGATTTTTTCTATAAAGTAAAACGATAATAATGAATCTAGTTAGAACCCAATGGAATAAGAGAAAACTAAGTTAGAATGAAACTAAATGAGGAAAATTAGTTAAGAAGGGCAAAAATGTCCTTGAATATTAAATCATTTCCTAAAACACTATATAAAGGGGGGAGGGGGGACCTTAGTGCAAGCCATTTTCAAGTCCACTCCTTTCCTACAAAAGCTACATGTGAACTACCTTCATCTCCCTTTTTATTTCACTTTCATTCTCTTCTTTTCAAAGCTTAAATCCAATAAGAAAGACCCCACCATCTTAGAAATCACGTGAAGAAGAGTTAGCTGGGAGGAAGTAAGCAAGCTTAGCAAAAAGGTTATAAGGTATGTATAGGGAAGCTTTATGATAAAGATAGTTTAAGTGTTTAAGTGTTGCTTGCGTTTAAATAAATGCTTGAAATTTCTGTGTAGTATGATTTGTGTCTAAGAAATAGTGAACTTGAGTTATGGTTACATGATTAAGTGCTTGAATGAAATTCCATGTGTTGTTGAGTGTTTCTATACATGGATGATATGTTGTGTACTTGAATAATAAGCTTATGAATCTCTATGAAATACATGTGTTGTTATGAATTTCTATACTTAAATGATTATTGTTGAATTTTTAAATGGGATATAAGAGACAGTGATTGAGAACTGATATTGAAAATAAAATGAATGAGTTATGTATAAGTTTCATTTGTCTCATAAGAGTTGCCTCAAAGTGGAGGTGCATATAAAGAGTTGCCCCAAAGAGGAGGTGTCTATAAGAGTTGCCTCAAAGAGGAGGTGTGTCAGATAGCTACAGGAACTGAGTTCAAGAGTTCAGATAAGAGAAGTCTGAGTTGGGGGGTGACTCGATAGTGGAGAAATCACGCCACCCATGATGATCACATGAGAGTGGATGAGAATCCTATTGCAACACTGTGACGCCCTGACTGATCGTTTTGATTATGTGCCACAGGGATGGGGTTATCTTGACCGTGGTACCACATGATAAAAGTTTAAAGAGAAACATGCATCATGATAAGAAAGAAGCATGCATCTTGAGGATGTTGTTATAAATATCTATTGATTATAAATTGTTGCTTAAATTATGTTTATCATAAACTTACCCTGTATTTTTGTGTCTGTGGTTGACACTGCTATGACCTCGATTTTATTCGGGTGAGTAGACGAACAACAGAGAAAGAGATTGTCAAGAAGTTTTGTTTGAAGATGTGTTATTTGAAGATGTTATGCTTGAGGATGTATTCAGTTGAGATAGAATGTTTTAGTTATTTGTATCATGTAAAAGAATCGAAATCAGTTTGTACTCTTATTTTACATTACATAAGTGTAATAAATATTAATCGATAATGAAAATCTCTTTGAATATCAGTTATTAGTAAATTTGGTTTGGTAATTTTAAGCAAGTTGAAAAGAATTTTCATCAAAAATCAATAAAATACCAGATGGTAATTTGAGGCGTTACAACATACATCTGTATGTTTCAATCTTGTTGTATCCTCCAATATCTTCACCAAACTTCCTCACTCCTTCAGAAGAGATCCCAGCCACAACATTCCAAACATCTTCATCAATCACCATAGGAACTCCATTCACTTGTGAATGAAGAACGTCATCCATGTTGGCTTTGCCATAAGTGTAGAATACTTTGACCAGCTCAGGGTAGAAGGTACACTTTAATTCAATGTATTTCTTCAATCCTTGAGCCTCTAGCATAGCAGGTGTAACACCTCAATTTACCATCTTGTTATTATTGGTTTTTAATGAAAATTCTTTTCAACTTACTTAAGAGTATCCAGTTGAATATAACAAAATTATGCTAATAACTGATACTCCAAGAAAATTTCATTACTGAGTAATATTTATAAATCAGAAGTAACATATAATAAGATTACAAACTGACACTGGTTTTATTACATAGTACAACTAATTCAAAACACTCTGTAACAAAAGAATACATCTTCAAACAAAATCCTCTTCTTGTAAATAGCTAGTGGTATCTCTTTGTTGTTCATCTGCTCGCCTGAATAAAATTGAGGTCATAGTAGGTGTCAACCACAGACGCAAAGTACAAAGAAGTTTATGATAAACATAATTTAAGCAACATAATATATTCAATATGCAGATATTTATAACAACATCCTCGAAGATGCATGATTCTCTTAGACTCTTATCATGATGCATGATTCTCTTAAACTCTTATCATGATGCATGATTCTCTTAAACTCTTATCATGTGGTACCAACAGTCAAGATAGCCCTATCCCAGTGGCACAGAACTGAAACGATCAGTCAGGGTACCACAGTGTTGCAATAGGATTCTCACCCACACTTCATGTGATCATCATGGGTGGCGTGATTTCCCACTGCCGAGTCACCCCCAGCTCAAACTCCTCTTGTCTGAACACTCAAACTCAATTCCTGCAACTATCTGACACATCTCCTCTTTGAGGCAACTCTTATACACACCTCCACTCTGAGGCAACTCTTATGCACATGAGACACATGAATCTGATTCACTTAATGCATAACTCTTTTCATTTTATCAACTCATATTTATTTTCAACATCAGTCTTCAATCATTGTCTCATATACTTTATTCAAAAGTTCAACATAAATCAAGTATAGAACTCAGCTTGATACTAATGTACAGAAACTCAACATATCATTCATGTACAGAGATTCATAGAAACACTCAACAACACATAAAACTTCATTCAAGCACTCAATCATGTAACTATAACTCAAGTCCAACAATTTCTCAAATACAAGTCATACTACACAGAACTTCAAGCATTTATTCAAACACAAGAAACACTTAAACTATCTTTATCATAAAACTTCCCCATACATACCTTATAACCTCTTAATAAGCTTGTCTTTCTCTTCCTAAAGGGGCTAGCTTTACACTTGATTCTTCAAGGGGGAATGGAGTCTCTTTATGCTTTTGAAAAGGAAGGATAAAAATGAAATGAAAGAGATAAGAGGAGAGTAGTTCACGTGAAGGTAGGTAGAAAGGAAAACTTTGAAGAATGACTTCCACTTAAAGCCTTTCTCCCTTTATATAGAGTTTGGAAAATAATAAAACATTCAAGGACATTTCTACCCTTTCTAGCTAGTTACTCCTATTTGGTTTCATTAGAACTTAGTTTCATCTCATTCCATTTCATTCTAACTAAGCTCATAATGGTTTTCCTAAATATCTTCTATCCTTTATAAAAATATTCTAAGCCATGATGACTTTCTTCCAAGTGTCCCTCCACTTGGCAAGTTCATGAATCTTCTTCATTATTCTACCTTTTTCACGTGGCCAACAAGGAGAAATAAGAGAAGATTTTTCTTCTCTTCATGACATACTTGTACACATGTATTTCAAGGTTATGATGGCTTCTTATTCCTTCATCAATGGTGGCTTACAAGTGGCTAGGTATTTCTTAAGCCTTCATGATTGTACCTTATCATTTTAATTAATGAATCTTAAAGATATTTTCCTACTTATCATGACTTAACACTTTTTGATATGATAAATCCACCTTATTCTCTCCTTTCTTCTTCTTCACGTGAAGATCATAGCCAAGGGAAATATTTTTATCTTCCCTTCCTCCTTCAATATCATGTTGTTATTTCCTTTAAAGAGTAGAAAATTGTGTGGTTCTCCTTGTGTCCACATGTCACCTTTCATGAAGAAGAAGAATTCAATTCCAACATGATTTCACACATGACATTCCTTAAGATGAAGTAAAGTTTAATTTGAACTCTTCAACCTAAAGGATAATATTAAATAATAGAACTCTAGAGTTTTCCAGAAACTGACTTCAATTACAGTATAAATTGCTTATTAGCAGTCTATACAGAGTGCTACACAGACCTTACATACAAGACTGCTCTTATCTTAATTCCGATTGGTCCATTATGCTTCTAACCATCAAAATTACTAAACCATAGAAATCCTATTCTGAGGCTTTTTGTCACTAAAAGTATTTTGGTAATCTGTCATTCAAGGGCACTTTGTAATTTCATCAAGTTTTCACAAAATATCAAAGGGTGTCTTGGTAATTTTAGGCTAAAGGGTACTATGGTAATTTGTCACTCACCCTAGGGGTATGTTTGTAATTTTCACTATAAAATATCTCAACAAAATATCTAAGGGTATTTGTGTAATTTTGGCCCAAGGCTATTTTTGTAACTTCCATTTTAAAATATCTAACCAAAAATATCCAAGGGCATTATCGTCATTTTCACCTCAAGAACATTTTCGTAATTTCTACTTCAAAGGAAGGGTAATATGGTCATTTTTCTTCAAACATTTTTGTAATATCTGTAATTAATATTTCACCCAAATAATTTAAATATAGACCAATCATATCTCACATAACCTAACACTCACATTAATAGTTGCACAAGAATAATTCATACAATATATATTTGCAGTTATTGAAATTTCAGGGTGTTACAATTCTCCCCTCCTACAAAAAATTTCGTCCTCGAAATTTACCTGATTCAAAAAGTGTCGGATAGCTCTTTCGCGTCTCATTTTCCAATTCCCTTTGTGTTCTAAAGCACAAGTTCTCAACAACAAGTCTTCTAAAGACTGAATGGTTCGTCCAGTTTGTCCATCAGTTTGAGGATGGTAAGCTGAACTTAGTTTCAACTTGGTTTCTAGAGTTCTATGTAAACTTTCCCAGAATTCTGGATGTAAATCTAAGATCTCTATCAGATGCAATATTAGATAGAACTCCATGTAATCTCATAATCTCACTTATGTACAATCTTGTCAGCTTTTCTAAAGAATATCTGAAGTTAATGGGAATGAAATGATCAGACTTAGTTAATCGATCTACTATAACCCATATGGAATCAAAATCCATGGATATGCTATCCCATTTCCAATGAGGTATCTCTAAAGATTGTAACATACCAGAAGGTTTCTGATGTTTTATCTTAGATTTCTGGCAAACTAAACAAGAATATACACTCATTTATTTCCTTCTTCATCCTTGACTGTAACACCCCGTAGGCCTCCGACGTGTTATCATTAATAATATCAGATTAGCGCATAAAACACAGTGTATAAAAATTAGCGGAAGCACAGAATCGCTTTTCTTGATACATTATGTATGGAATCACAAATGTAAAGCATCTCACACACAGAACATACATCTATCACGCTCCTGCTGATCCAGTTTTTCATATCATACATCATAAAGACAGATAACTACAAAACTTAGGCAGATAGTCACATGTACAACATAATCAAAATAGAGTTCTGTACATATATACATCAGAGTTCACACCACTCTATGGTGAATACAAAAGAATAACAGCCCTTCTCGAGGGTATGCAGAACTATACATCAAAACATAATCAAAATAGAGCCTTCAAGCTCTCCATGCCGCTTCTCTGTCAAGCAGCCTAGTCTTTGCTGGGCCTCTTGCCCTGAGACTGGTCTTCTCTTCTAACAAAGTCACCTGAAATCATAGAAAACCCCCACACAGGGTGAGATAACATATCTCAGTAAGCTCAGGGTCCTTGGGAACTCATTCCCACCCTGGCTCACAGATCCACAACATACATGCAGATAACATAGAAAACATAGCCCTGGGCTTGGCCCTCTGGCCCTCATCATATCAGATTCATAATCACAATCATAACCTCAATACATGACAGGTGGCAGAGCTCCTCAATGCCTGGCGGAGCTCCTCAATGTCAGTACCTGTCATGCTGTGGCAGAGCTCCTCAATGCCACGGGCGGAGCTCCTCAACGCCGATATTCATCTATTGGCCAACAGATATCTCAATCACAGCATGCATATATCCAATGCAGATACATATAAATCAACATAAACAATGTCATAGCCAATGCATGCAGAATGAATCATGACCAACACTCCCCAGGAGTGTGGTGTGCAACCAAAGCGGGAATTCATCCCCAGAGAACACTGAACTTACCTGGTAAGGGATTACTCTGAAGTTCCTTCCCAGGTCTGTGGCTCCCGCCACCAACAGTCTCAGAATCAATGCCTAATCAAGGCATAACAATCTCATATCAAAACCAGTCCACAGACATACAATTCATAGAACATATTATAACATAATTCTCCTATCCTAGGGTTCATTCAAACTCAGCCCACACACAAGGCTGCTCTCAGACCACACAAGGTCCATCAGGGCTGAATACAAGTCATCTGAGTCATCCCAGACTCACTACATATATACATATCCCAAGCTTTCCCTCAGCCCCACAACTCAATTGTCATCAGAACGGGCTGAGCTCCACTCAAGCCTTGCTCCACTAGCCTCTCGGCTCAGAACATCATATAATCAAGGCTCTAGCCTATCAGAGAACCATCAACAAGTGACTCTACACAAGTCACACAGGCATATACAGAGCCAAGATTCAAAGTCATCTAAATCAAAAATTGAAAGCTAATCCTTCATCTATTCATCGCTCTGAACAAGTTTCTCAACAGGACCCTGGGCTAATTCTAGCCCCAGCTCAGTGTGGGTCTCAATATACAGAAACCCCAAATTCATCAAATCATCAGAGAGACTCGAGTTTCTTACCTTAGTGGCGACTAAAAAGGCTTTAGGACAGCTTCCTCAAGCTCTGGTGTCCGTGCTGTGCCTCGATTCCTCGCCAAACCCAAGTCTCTGAGCTTTTCCTTGAGAATCCAATTCTCACTCACAAGGGGTTTCAAGAGCAAAGAATGAAGGATTTAAAGCTTTCTATGGTTCCTCACCAATCTAAAGGTCATCAGGAAGTGTTTAGGCTAGTATATAGGGTCTAGGAAAGCTT
>PYAF01004524.1:7659-20307 GCA_007407185.1 Glycine tomentella | reverse complement strand
AGCTCTGGTGTCCGTGCTGTGCCTCGATTCCTCGCCAAACCCAAGTCTCTGAGCTTTTCCTTGAGAATCCAATTCTCACTCACAAGGGGTTTCAAGAGCAAAGAATGAAGGATTTAAAGCTTTCTATGGTTCCTCACCAATCTAAAGGTCATCAGGAAGTGTTTAGGCTAGTATATAGGGTCTAGGAAAGCTTGGAACTACTCTAATGGAGGTCCAGGGCGTAGGGAAGAAGAAGAAGAAGTTTTCTTCTTTAAAAACGTGATCTGCCCATATATACTCAGCCTGCCCGAGGTCTGGCGTGACCCGCGCCACAATGGCGGTGATCCGGCGCTAACAGCGCCAACCCCGCGCCATCAGCGCCAACTTTCCGAGACCTGTGGCGCCACTCAAGCCACCTCTGGCGCTATCAGCGTGAAAATCCAGAGAAATATGGTTTTCCAGAGCACTTGTGGCGCGATCCGCGCGGCCTTTGGCGCTACCCGCGCCAACCGCTCGACCAACTGACACTTCTCGCGCAGTAGCCACGCTACCAGCGTGGACTTGCCGAGCCTATGGCGCCATCAGCGCCGTCCTGGCGCTATCCGCGCCACACCTAAAACTCAGTTTTCTGTTGTGAATCCCCGCGTGACAGCGGGGGGTTAGGTGCCAAGAATGAGGGTCCTTACATTGACCACCAGAACAAAACTTTTAGATCTTGGTACATTTTAGTGGCTCCTGGATGGATACTCAATTTACTTTTGTGTCCTTCTTCTAAAATTATTTTCTTAAGTTTTGGTTCATTAGGCACACAAATTCTTCCTTGTAACCTTAGTATACCGTCCGCTCCTATCTTAAATTCACTATTCCCTCCACTGGATATATTTTCTAATTTGGTTCTTAAGAAAGGATCAATTTTTTGCCTACTTCCTATTTCTTTCAAAAATTCATTAGAAACTTGCAAAGCTCCTAACTTTATGCTCACAGGTGTAGTTTCACACATTAAACTAATATCCCTAAACTGTTTTAACAGATTCATTTCCCTAATCATCAATGCAGATATTATCAAAGATTTCCTACTTAAAGCATCCTCCACCACATTGGCTTTTCCAGGATGATAACTAAGCTCAAAATCATAATCTTTCAAAAATTCCATCCATCTCCCCTGCCTCATATTTAATTCCTTTTGACTAAACAAATACTTCAAACTTTTATGATCACTAAAAACCTCAAAATGAGAGCCATACAGATAGTGTCTCCAAATTTTCAGCACAAACACCATAGCTGCTAATTCTAAATCATAAGTAGGGTAGTTTCTCTCATGGGTTTTCAATTGCCTAGATGCATAGGCTACTACCTTTCCATCCTACATTAAAACTCCTCTTAAACCTATTTTTGATGCATCACAATATACTACAAACGGTTTTTCTAGGTCTGGCAAAACTAACACAGGTGTTGTAGTCAACTTATTCTTAAGAGTTTGAAAACTTTCCTCACACTGTGTGTCCCATACAAAGACTTGACCCTTACGAGTCAGTTTTGGTCAAAGGTAAGGCTAACTTCGAGAAACCTTCTATGATTCTCTGTTAATATCTTGCTAAACCCAGAAAACTTCTAATCTCAAACACAGACTTAGGACTTTCCCACTTAAGAACCGCTTCTACCTTAGAAGGATCTACAGTTATACCACCTTGAGATATCACATGTCCTAGAAAACTCACATTCTCTAACCAAAAATAACATTTGGAAAACTTTGAATAAAGTTGTCAATCCTTAAGGGTTTGTAGCACAATCCTCAAATGCTCCTCATTCTCCTCTCTAGTCTTAGAATATACCAAAATATCATTTATGAATACTTTTACAAAACTATCAAGGTAGGGGTGAAAGATCCTATTCATATAATCCATAAACACACTAGGGGCATTAGTCACATCGAAGGGCATAACTAAATACTCGTAGTGACCATAACGGATCCTAAAGGCAGTCTTCGAAATATCCTCAGACTTCACATGGATCTGATGGTAACCTGACCTAAGGTCTATCTTGCTAAACACTCATGTTCCTACTAATTGATCCATAAGGTCATCTATTCTAGGAACAAGATACTTATTTTTAATTGTCACCTTATCCAACTAACGATAGTCTACACACAATCTCATGGTCCCATCTTTTTTTTTTTCTAGCAACACTGGTGCTCCCCATGGAAACACATTAGGTCTCACAACTACTTATCCAACAACTCTCCTAGTTGTTTCTTAAGCTCAACTAATTCTATAAGAAACATCTTATAAGTAGCTACGGATATGGGTCCAGCACCAGGTACCAAATCTATAGAAATCTCTATTTCACTCAAGCGATAGGCCGAATATATCCTTAGGAAACACTTCTGAAAACTCTTTAACAACAGGAAGGTCACCCAAAGAAACCTTGGTTTCCACTTTCAGATTGGACAATATCATGTATACTTGATCTTTTCTCTCAAAGATGACAAAATTTGGTTAACAGACATAGATATCTCATTATCACTCATCTCAGGATTACCAAACACCAACATTTAAAACGATTCTATTAGATATGATGCAGAGGTTGAGGAAGATCATGAAGAATCAAGTCAAGATTATCTTATGTTTTGATTTTACATGCCCACTCAAATTGATGGCATATGTACTTTGTTTAAAAGTTTGGTTGAAGAAAGATATAATCCCTCATTCCTTACATAAATTGAATAAGTCATGCATACATTAGCTCATTAATTCATGATTAGGTAACACACATTCCATGAATCATTTGGCATGACATTAAAGCTTTAAAGTTTTCATAAAAAGTGTTTTTCACTGCTTTAATCGGTTACTGGTTACACTTAATCGATTAATTGCTTGGTTACAGAACTGCATTTAAAGATATGAACACTTTAATTGATTACCAAATTCTTGTAATCGATTATATTCAGCTGACTTTGTTAAGTCGTTCTGTGATAATCGATTACGTGATGGATTAATCGATTATATATCCATCTGCATAATTTTCAGAAGAAAGTTTATCTGGTTTAATCGATTACCAGAGTATTGTAATTGATTAAATAAGCATTGATACGTTTTTCACACTCCCCGTGTTAATCGATTATTTGAGTATTAATCGATTACTTCAGTGCTTCACAAAATCCAGATCCTCTGTGATAATCGATTACGACATAAGTTAATCAATTTTTTGTTCTTAAGAATTTTTTCAGATTTCACATGTGAAAATAATAGGAATACTTCAATACAACCAAGAGGGGGGGTGAATTGGTTGTACCTTTGTAAATTAAAATTTTCAAATCAGAGTTTCCACAGGATCTTTATCACTTTAAAAATTAGTTTTGAAACCAAGAATCTTATATTCAATCAAATTCCTTTGTCAAGAAATCAATAAGCAAATGAGAGTTTTCTGTGTAATGTAATTTGATTCACAACCAAAGCAATTGAGAGATGAAGAGATGAGAATAAAGATCAGCCATAAATTTTATACTGGTTCACTTCAAACACTATGAAGCTACATCCAGTTCTTCTACTCAACACTAAAGTAGAGTTCCACTATTGCAAATAATATTCTTACAAGATAGTACAAGCCTCTCTTTATCAACCCTAGATAAAGTTTAGAAGTCTAAAACACTATTAGACCCTTAAAGACCAAACCCAAAACTGAGAACACTACTCAGCAACCCTTAGAGAAACACTATCTCTAATCATCATGTAAGAAACCCATTTACAATAAGCCAATCTTTACAGAAACCAATTAAAAGATTTACACCTTCAAAGAATAAGGAAAGATTTCACCTGATAATCCAAAGAACACATGCAAGTGAATGATTCAATAGGTTGAAAGAAAGATTACAAACTCAATGCATTCCTTTCCTTAAGCTTTGAGACTCAATGATGCTTCACTTCTTCAAATCAAAAACCCATACGAATTTGTGAAGCCTAAATGCTTTTTGAAACTCAGAAATACACTAAAGAAAGCTCATGAATGTTTGTGATTGCCCAGAATACGAATTATTCAAATCTCTCAAAGCACAAGGCAATGGGTTCACTTTATAACAGCTTTCTAACTGAAAATAATCGATTAAACACGCTCCTGTAATCGATTAAAGTGCTCCTGATATGTTTTGGGTTTGAGCTATGAACAATGTAATCAATTAAACCAGACACTCATGTTTTTCCAAATGCACTAAGTAATCGATTACGAAATTTGGTAATCGATTAAGATAGACAGACCAATATTTTCAAATGTACTATGTAATCGATTAAAATAATATGTAATCAATTAAATCAGCAGAACATGTTAACCATAGGCATTATATGTAATCGATTACAAATTTCTGTAATCGATTAAGACAGTCAGTATGATTTTTCCATTTTAGCCTATTTGATCGATTAATTCGATATGTAATCGATTACAATGTTCTTGATTTGTTTTCCAGAAGGCACGAAGAACAAAATAATCGATGACAACAATGCTGTAATCGATTAATGCATGAAAACTTCATTTTTCCAAAAACTTTGATTTTAAAATGCCTTACTAGTTAATTGCTTTTATTTAGACCTTCAATCTAACAATCCTAGATGAATGATTATGCTAATTGGATTATCAGATAACACATCTTCCCTTTTACATGAATCAAATTGATCTTCATAGCTTCTTTGGCACATTTGCAATGAGGCATGTTGAAAGCATAAAACACCAAAGCTTGATCCTTGTTCACTCATGCATGACTCCTCTTGAATCAACAACATGAACACTTTAATCGATTATATTTGTTAAAATAATCGATTACCCTTACGTAATAATCGATTACATTCAGTTAATTCTGTTTTTTTTTTATAAATAGGTGCAACTCATTAAGTGAGAAGAGACTTTTAGTTTTACGAAGTAAGCCTTGTAAACAAACTCTCAGGAGATTTCAAAAGCACCAAGGCTCTTTAGAAACATTCATTGATTTGATTTCAAGAATCATGAAGAATCTCATGTGTTGAGTCATCTTTTCATGATTAGTTGTTGTTAAAGCCTCATTTGTCAAAAAGAAATCATCAAGAAAGATCATGGCATTCATTCTCAGTCTGGTTTGATCATTTAAACTCATTCATTTCACTGAGGTTGTTCAGGTGATATCTTTCTT
Organism: Glycine tomentella; assembly: GCA_007407185.1. NCBI lineage: Eukaryota > Viridiplantae > Streptophyta > Magnoliopsida > Fabales > Fabaceae > Glycine > Glycine tomentella. The sequence continues at coordinate 15,176 of PYAF01004524.1, read as the reverse complement.
TAATCAATTTCTTTGTTGTTTTGTATAGATATTGTTTGTTTTGTTGGTTTGTTGTTGATATAACAATTTGTATCTTTAAAGCTTTGCTAGATAGGTATCTAGTGGGAAGAACAGAGATGGGATCTCTGGTACTTAGATCTTTTGAGAAGTCTATAGGTTTAGATTTTGAATTTTACCTAGGGTAGGTAAAAGAGATCTGTGTTTGCTTGTAAAGATATTCATTTTGTTATAGTGGAAACTCTAATCAAGGTTGATTAGAAGTAAAACTGGATGTAGCCTCCGGGGTTGAGAGGTGAACCCGTATAAATCTTGTGTGTAATCATAATTTTCTGTTCACATTCATATTGTTCTTGAAGTATTATTTTTGTTAACATCACAAGATTGGGTGAAGCTCAAGAGTGGGTTGATTGAGATAAAAGTTGATCTTAAAAGTTTGATATTCTAATTGGTTAAGATACGATCCTTCTTTCAAAGTCTTTCGCTGTGTATAAAATTTGTTTTAAATTTTAAAAACTCTGAGGTAAAACCAATTCACCCCCCTCTTGGTTATTTGCATAAGTGTTCATTCTATTTTTCAATTGGCATCAAGAGCTGGTTCTTGTAATTTGCTCAAGATCTTTTCAAAATTCACTACAATGAATACTAATCAAATAACTTTAAAAGAGGGAGCCTCATTGAATAGACCTCCTTTGTTTGAAGGGGAACATTTTAATTTTTGGAAGAGTAGGATGCAAATCTTTATCCAATCAAACGACCCGAGAGCTTGGAATAGTATTGAAAAAGGTCCTTACATTCCAACCAAGATTGTGGATAACAAAACCATACCAAAAGAATGGGATGAAATGTCAGAAATTGAAAAGAGAATGGTTCAATATGATTTCAAGGAAAAAAATATGATAACTTCTGCTTTATCTTCCGATGAGTTTTTCAGGACTGTTAGGTGCAAAAGTGCCAAAGAAATGTGGGAATTGCTTGAAGTCACACATGAAGGAACTGAAGATGTGGGGAGATCAAGGAAACACACTCTCATTCATGAATATGAAATGTTCAAAATGAGAGATGATGAGAACATCTCACAACTTCAAACTAGATTCACCCATATTGTGAATCACTTGCTTGGACTTGGAAAAACCTTTGATGCTGAAGAGTTGAACATCAAAATTCTCAAGTGTCTAACAAGGGATTGGCAACCTAAAGTCACAGCCATTAAAGAATCTAAGGATCTATCTCAAATGTCAATGGCAGCAATGTTTGGTAAGCTTCTACAATATGAGCTTGAATTATCTCAACTAACTAATAATGAAGATGCAGATAAAAAGCACAAAAGCATAGCATTAAAGGCTGCACCTTCAAAGATAGAAGAAGATGATAGCTCAAGTGAAGAGGAAGATGATGAAAATGTCAACCTCATTGTTAGAAAGTTTTCCAAATTTCTAAGGAAGAACAAGGGCAGAAAGCAACCATTCCAAAGGAAAAAGAATGACTACAAGAACAAGAACAACAACACCTCCTCAATCACTTGCTTTGAATGTGGGAAGCAAGGACATATAAAATCAGATTGTCCTTCATTAACTAAGAAGCCATAAGTAGAAAAGAAGTCAAGAAAATAAGGGAAGCAGAAAAAGGCTTATATTGCTTGGGAGGATAATGAATCAACAAGTTCTGAATCCTCATCTGAAAAAGAGATTGAAGCCCATCTGTCTTACATCCACCATCAATGGAGATTGTGAATCATCTAGTATAGAATTAGAGGTAAATTCTGAATTTGACAATGTTGTTGATGCATTTCATGAGATGCATTTAGAAGCTCAAAGATTAGCTAAAGCAAACAACAAACTTAAGAGTGATCTAAGGTGGCATGTATCCAAACTTGCTGAATTGCAAGATGAGCTTTGTAGGTTGAAGGAAGATGATGAAAAGCTTCTCTCAAGTTACAAAGAAGTTGGATGTACATGTTTCTCAGCCAACTCTAAGGTTGATGATCTCAATAATATGCAAAAAGAATTTGATGAGTATAAGCTATGTGCAGAAAAAGAAAACATGAGTTTACAAACTGAAAATAGTTATTTGATTGATTTGTTGAGAAAGTATTACAAAGGTAAATGTAACTTAGATGAGTTACTAAGTGTGCAAAAGTTTGTTGGTGATTTGGGATATAAACATGGAGCTAGAACACAAAACAAGCTTGTGTTTGTACCACCAAAACATAAGAATCAAGGACAGTATAATCAATCAAATCTCTATCAAAGATTCACACATGCTAAATCATCAAAGAATCTTACTTGCAATTATTGTATGCTTAAAGGTCACACATCATATAAGTGTTATGCTAGAATATTTTATGTTCCTAATGGTGAATGTATATGGATTGAAAAAAGAAAGAAACCAACTAACCCCTTTGGACCCAACTTAAATTGGGGACCCTATCTCTCCTTCTAAAATGATTTGTGCAGATGTGTCTTAGAGCAAAATCTTCAACTTGGTACCTTGATAGTAGATGCTCAAGACACATGACTGGAGACATATCCATGCTAACAGATTTTATACTTGAAGACAAAGGATATGTCACCTATGGAGACAACAATAAGGGCAAAATAATTGGGCTAGGAAACATTGGAGACAGCTTGTCTACAAAGATTAAGGATGTGTTGTATGTGTTGCGAAACCAGCACACTACGGCAAGTGCACCGCTCGTTTTAAGTAATAAAAGTAGGTAAGTAGAGTATCGTCTCCACAGGGATTGGGTGAAATTTACAGCAAGTTGCAATAAATGTGCTTGGAAATTAAGAGAAATTATTTGTGAAGAATGTGTTGTGTATTGAGTGTTTGAAAGTAAGAACATAATTTAAATTGCAGTAAAATGATTTAAGTTGTTACCAATGGAATGAATGATTGTGGTCAGGCACAATCCCCTTTGCTCCCTATCTCTTTCACTTAACTGGTCATTAAATTTAATTAGTTCTGTTTACTCAGAGAATAGATCTTTCCTAGATTAGTTAATCCCTAATCCTTTAGCGAATTAACCCTTTAACCTGAATCGAAAACCTAATCCCTTAGTGAATTCTATCGAGTTAAGCAATTAAAAGAATTTACTATAAGGTTCTGCAGCCACGCATCCCTATCCCTAGGTGATGAACAACTGTTAATTTATTCATGTCAGAAATTAAAACCCCAACGTCCCCATTGCGAATCCTAACCCTCAATACTTAGATAGAATGACCAATTCTAAACAAGAATGAAACAATGAATAACAGAATAAATTAAAGCAAACATAATAATCTCATTCAATACCAGTCAAGTTACAGAGGAGTTCACATTGGTTCCTGGCCTAACCACAATACAAGAATTAGCCTGCCATAGGCCTCAAGAACACCAAAGCTGTTGAATAAATCATGATTCTGCTAAAACCCTAGCCTTGATTCTTGATTTACAGAGGTTTAGGATGATGGAATGTAATATTCAATGCTAATCGGTGGTCCTGTTTCAGTTCTTGAAGCCTTATATTTATAGAATAATTTAATTAAAGTAACAAAGCCTTTTCCTCTTCAGATTTTCGAAACAGATCTTTTAATTTAGGAAAGAAAATCAATTCCACGCTGATGGCACGAGGTCTCGTGCTGATCGCGCGGGGCTTTCGAAAGTATGGCGCGGATAGCGTGGGACTCCACGCTAATCGCGTGAAGTCCACGCAAGAAATGGTCTTCTACTGAGCACTTGGCGCCAATGGCGTGAACAGTGGCGCGACTCGCGCGATACTTGCGGCCTTGTGACGCTAATAGCGTGAACCTCCAAGCTGGTAGCATGGAGTCTTCGAAGTTGTGGCCTTAATTTTCCCTCTGGCGCGACTCACGCGGATCCTAGCGCGATCCGCGCGAGGCCTTCAATCTTGTTTTCTTCTTTCTTTTGCCTGATTTTCCTCCTTTTGGCCCTGAAATGCACAGTTGGTAATGAAATGAGTCTAAAAACAATTATAATAATAAACTCACTAATTCTATTCTAATTCCTAACTATTTATCTAAATTATAACCTAAAACTAGCCTAAAACTAAGATGTGTTTGCAACACATCAAATAATTCCCAGATTTGAAAGTTGTTGTCCCCAGCAACAGAAAGAATTCCAAGAATAAGCAAGAGTAAATGATCAACAAAACCACAATTTACAATCCTAAAATTATCATGCTGAGTATGATCAATCCACATCGAAGCTTCCCATGGCACTTTCAATGCCGTCAATTCATGAGTACTTGAGTATTCCTCACAAAAGTTGTGTTTAATCTACTCATTCACTCAAGTGTATCAGGCTATGATTACTCTCTTACTCAACAATGTCACAACACTACCATAAGCTTGAAAATATTCTCAACAGCTGCAAGCACGATTTGATCAAAAGGTCTTTCAGGCTTGTAACGTGGCTGGGCTAAGGGTAGGAAATTCTTGGAAAAGTAGCTTACAGGAGGCTAGATCCAGTCCCTAAGTCCAATTCTTATGGTCATCCATGTTCCTTGTCTTCCTTTTCAAAACTTGGTACTTATTCAACAATTTATTCTAAGTAAAAACAGAACAATAACTTTCTTTTTGATTTTTTTTTAATAATCAAGAAAAGCAACTAATACAGCATCCCATATTTCCAGCTGATAGGCTTATTGTTTCTCCAACTGAACTTATTTGTTTTGATCTCTTAACTTCTACACCAATTGGATTCATCTTGTATTCCTTCATGCCTTGATGGATAATTCCTTGTTTTTCACTGTCATGGACTTATATCATACCTTCTCTAGCCTCAGGGAGGTTGGTCAAATGGATATGGCTCTGATTCAGGTAATTTGAAATGAAAGGTTCAGGCTCAAATGAGGTACAATGGAAAATAATTGAAGGTGAGTCAGTTTGGCCCTGGTTTTAGAAGAAAAATTTTGCCTTAATGATGTCAAGTCACACCTGCATCCAGAGAAACAATTCAAGTTCTAGAGTACCATGAAAATGGAGTCTCTCGGAAAGAAAATTTACCGCTGTTTGGCTCAAAACCTCACAGGTGCTAAACTCAAGTCAATCTCAGCTGACTTTATTTCCAGCATCATTTCAACTTCAACATGCATTTCACATACCAACAATCATAATTCCATTCATGTATTATGCAGTTCATGCTATGTTTCATCTCATCAAGCTTTCATCAGAGAATCCTACCCATTGTTGAGTCCATTCACTTTTTATTCTAAAGAAAAATCTGATGTGCTGCTTATTTAATTTTATTTTTGAAAAATTCTGTTAGACGTCATTTGTTTCTTGACTGTGATTTGCGAAATAATGCAGCATACACAACCATTCCCAGATTTAGAAGTTGCTGTCCCCAGCAACAACCAATAAGGTCACACCTTTTTTGGAAAAATTCCAGCATTATTTGGAAAATCGCATCCAACGCGAAACATTGATCTAAACAGTTTTTATTTGCAAAGTATGAATCAGAAACTGTACCATATATATAAATGTGCAGAAATGTAAAAATGTGCATAATGTATGTAATGTCAGTGCATACTCAAGATAAAACCAAAACAGAAAACAATAAACATAAAATAAAACAGGTCCTGTTCACTCCTCTCCCTCTCTACTCTCTACAATCACTGCAGCATTTGTGGATGTAGGCTCCTGAATAGATGGTGTTGTATCTGCTGCACCGGAGGCTCTAGGAATGTCTGAAGTGGGTGCAATTGGTGGTGAGGCTGGAATCTGGTACTCTAATGGAGGGATGCCTAAGTGTCTGCATACAGCCTCCCAGATGCGCGTCTGTAAGGTTATCTGTGTGCGCACGAACTCCTGAAAGGCTAAGAGACTCGGTGAGTCCTCATATAGTGGTGTGTGCGCAGGGGCGGCGGGAGGAGCTGTGACTGATGGTGGAATCTCTGCTGGCTGGGCTGGCTGAGGATCATCTGATGCTGGTGCATCTCGGGGACTACGGCCTGCAAGCTCCTCAGGTTTGAGCTTCGAAGCTCGGAGAAGTTGTTCATCAGCTGCTGTCTCTATGGCGTCCAAATAGGTCTTTTGGACCATGAGTGATGAGATCGGGACGTCCATGGGCTCATCATCAGCAATTTCTACACCCGCATGGCGACACAGGTGCAGAATTAGAGAGGAATGTGCAAGCCAGGACTTGCTGCTGGCGTCCTGTATCATATGAAGAATCCTGTCAGAAAGAATATCAGAAATGAGGAGGTTACCATCACCTCAAAGTGTGTAAAGCAGAGTGGCCCTCTCGACGTTCACATCAGTCAAGTTGGTAGAAGGGATGACTGTGTGGTTAACAAACTGATGCTAGAAAGCTGCATCTCCAATCAAGTCCTGCTTCTTCAGCTTCTCTGGAATGTAATCGAGCCCTGGTTTGGGCTTCCAAGCTGTGTAAAGTCCTGTGATGGCTCTGCGGATGGTGGTAGCAAGCTGAGGGACATCGTCCCTGTAGAGCTTCGTCACGGCATCAGGCTGCATCCTCAGGTATAAGTGGCGGAAATCGCACCCTTCAAAGGGATCATAGCGGGTGTCCAAAAATCGCTCAATAGTCTTCGCGTCAAATGGTACTTGGACACCCCTCACCCTTGAAAGTCTGCTGCGGGCCACGGTATCTGGGTTGGCGTTGGCCAAAAATTCCTTCAGAATCATGCTGGAACTGGGCTCTGGAAAACTGACTAAGCGCTGCCATTGTCGTCTGAGTATGACCTCACGAACCGGGTTCCCTTCTGGTAGGACTTCCCACATAATCTTCTTTTCTGGAATGATTTTCTTCTGGAGATACCAGGTGTCAAACTTCTCCTGGCACTCAGGGGATATGAATCTACCCTCATCATAATCTGCAAGTCGGGCCCTCTTGCCGCCACCTGCTCCTGTGCTCTTCTTTTTAGCTTTGGCTACTTGTTTTCCCTGAAACTCAGAATAAAATCCATATATATATATATGTATGCATGAATCAATGAACTCAATTCCCAGATTTGTTCTTTTCCATGGTCCAGATTAAACAATTAACAATTAATTCATTTCAGTTCCATGCACAAAGTGTTGTCTGTTCACCTATTCAAATCACCGAAACTGTGGGTTTAGAAAATCAGTGTTAACAATCAGTGATCAGTTCAGGTACCTGCAATTTTGATTATATGCACATGAAAAGTCACAGGTACCATAAACAATTAACATTTCAACAGTGATCATCAATTTGGATTCCCAGATTTAATACATTTAGCATCCCGTGCAGTGGCATAAATTTAGAACACAATTCAATCACAACACCAATATTATTTTCAAGCAATTTAAGTTTCCAGCAACAAATGGATCAATTATACTGACAATAAAAGGCACATTCCAATTGGTTCAATTCAGTTTAATTATAAGCAAAATATGGGTCCTCTATTCCCAGATTTAAGTACCTTACATACACCAAACCAAATATCATTCAATCATTTTATTCACACACCACTTCAAAATTATCACTTGGACCAATAAACAAGATGCACCATGTAATAGAGAAATGCATGACATCAT
>PYAF01004523.1:41734-57111 GCA_007407185.1 Glycine tomentella | reverse complement strand
ATTCTGATTTTGGTACCTTTTATTAGGCCTCTGAGATCTCAGTCATGCATCATTTAACAAAGAAATCATGCATCATTTTCCATGTATCTGTTTCTAAAGCATGATTTATTTTATTGAAAATTCGTTAATTGTTTGTGATGTTATTTTAATTTCTATCGATTATCTAATCATGTTTATTAAATACTTACCCGAGTTGTGTTTGTGGTTTGACACCTGTGATGACCCCAAATTTGGGCGAGCAGAGGAACAGTGAATAGCTGAGACATGGAGAGCTTGATGATTTGTATGCTGTGTTTTGGCTTGATGTATGGGTGAACTCATTTGCTGTTGCTGCATTTGGAGTTATGTATCTCGCATGATACTATTTTGTTCATGGTCTGTATTTTTATTTTGGATGACTGTATACGAACTGTTATATTTATTTATGCCTAAATAACTTAGACTATGTGTTATGTTGAAATTATTCCACCATAGCAAATCGTCTAAAATAATATTTTACGTAACCAAATTACGTAGAAAATTTTTTTTCGTAAATTTAAGCGTAGTGGGTAAAAATTGAAACAACGTAAGAGGTTAAAATAAGGAAATAAAATGAAGTCGTTATATGGCCCACGTATCTAGTGAGGCTGGCAGTTGCTCCAAGATGGCCTTGTCAACCCTTTCTACTAGGGTCAACAAATCCTCATCAAAAGACTTGAACCTGGTAAGGTCTGATTGCGAGTAGAACGACAAGTGAGGTTCTTTGTCCTGATTGAACATTAGTGGCAACCCATCAGCACAGACCTTGAAGAAACGACCCTTAAAGCGACAAAACACGTTCGAGTCAAACTTGAATAGCTTCTCGGACATGCTGTTCACGGAAACCCAGCCTATCTTGCCTGTCAATTTTATTTGGAAAAAATACAAAAGCACCGACACACTAGGTCAGATGTTGAAAAAGGGGCACAGGACCTCGAAGGCCCTCACCATGGCCCAACTATTGGAGTGGAGTTAGGAGGGGGCTATGTTTAAGTGCTCAAGCAGATCACATTGAAACGAGTTTAAGGGGAGAATCATACCGAAGTCCTCGAAGAGACATCGGTACATGAAAAGAAAGGTGGACAACCTGACACCACCCTCAGAAAGGGAAAATCATCACTCCCATAGGCCTGGACGACCATCTAGTAGGAGTCTTCTGGGTTGGCTAACCTTAGTTGACGCTCCAGAGCAGCGATGTTGACCACAGAGGCAATGAAGGACCGATATTTCAAAACATCGCCTCTCACCCACTCAAAGCCAGCGACGACAGGAGGGGACGATGGAGACCCAACACAGTGGCTACGTTGTATGCAAGGGGAAACCCTAACATCTCTGCCACCATTGCTTCTTACTCCTCCCAGAGCAGAAGGAGGAAGAATTGTGGTAACTGGAATGGGTTCCCCGTCAAGAGAGGCAGCAAAAGGCCGACCCTCTTACGACAGCGAAAAGTACCTCTGCCACCACGGTGCGAGTCCACCATCCTATCAAAAGAAGAGGACTTGCTATCAGAAGCTTCAAGGTGAGTCTCCTCCTCCAAGGAGCCATTAATTGAAATGATCTCTAGGTATACCAGGGGTTGCTAAATCGAACCCCAAAGTTACTACCGCCCATACCCATGGCGAAGTCAGAGATAAAAGACATGGCAAAGAGAAGGAGTACCTTAAGTACGAAGAAGACAACTAAAGGAGAAAGGGAAATCGTGAGCATAAAGCAAGGAAGTTTAAAGAAAGAGATCAAAAATTCAAAGTAACGGTGATAAAAAAATCAAACGTCCACTCCATTTAAGTGGAGCGACTCTCCGGTTATTGACGAAAGCTGAAATGAAGCCCTAAAAGTTCGTACCACAATACACCCCACTAACCCATGTGCCGCGTCTCTAGTACGTGCCCATTCTACGAGTGACACATATCCAAGAGTAACGCATGTGTGCTGCACTCGCCTGCAGCAAAAGACAAATGAAACGCTTGCCTTTAATGCTTCTCCAATGGTCATAAAAAGGGAAAAGTTGTCCAATACATACACTCCACTCACCTAACACGTTTGACTTTTCTTACAAAAAATAAAGAATGTCCTCCTTGGACATCTTAATAGCAACAGTCTGGACAACACTTTCCAGGCTGGGGGGATTGACAAACCTTCAATTGTCGCTCCTGTTGAGGTTATCACCATTGACGTTCAACAACATTTGTCCACGCTTTGGAGTTTGACAAACTTGCAATCCTCTTAGTTGTGAAGGCTACTACCTTTGACACAAGAACATCTTCCTTGACATCGGACAATCTCCCTCGATACCAGAGCAAGTGACTTGGAGGCTTATGTACTGTCCAAGGTCCATAAAGTAAACATGGCAAGTGACTTGGCGTTCTAGTACCCACATCAGCCCTCCATGTCAACCTTGACACAAGAGCACGAACGCCTCCCCCTTAGCAGTCGGGCTACTGGTTGAAACAGGTTATCTCTAATACCTCATTATTTGAATATTAATGATAATGTTGCAACCTCCTTATCAAGTGGCAGGTACTCGATTATCTGTAAGATACACATTATCTATAAGCTACAATTATCTACTAGCTATTACCTACAAGGTAGTAATTATTTGCAAGGGTTGTTACACCACTATAACAGTCCCTACAAACAAGGACTCGCAACTTCTACTCCATTCTATAGGTACCAGGTTCTATCTCACCCTTTTCATCTCTCATTCTCACCAAACTCACGTACTTAGTTGAGCGTTGAAGTCCTTTATTTTGCAGGTCCCCCCTCTTGTTCTCCTAACAAAGGGTAGTCATAGGCTAATAAGAGAGATCGTGGAGCCCTTTTGGCCACGTCCACCCTGACGTAGGTCTGCTCCAGATTTTGGTAAGTACAGTAAGAGAAGCGAGTGGAACATGTGCTTGCAGTATGGAATCATCTTCATCATGTCACCATCTTGTAATTACTCTGGACATATAACGCATTCCGCGTCTCAATGGTGTGACACCACTGGCAGGGAATTCACGGCTGAGGCGTCCGCCCATGGTGCAACAAAACGTGACGACAGAAGGAGACCGTGTCAAAGGAGAATTAGCATAAATATGGGAAGACTATCTTTTATCAATAACTTCGAGGGACAACGATTTGGTTGAGGCAAGGGAAGGTGGTACATAGGAATGTGATTGAGGTTGGTGTTAATGGGTGTTCTTTGTTACTCATGATTTGAAATGTCTACAGTGGCGGCAAGACGTTTGGTCTCGAATGTGTTGTAGAGAGAAGGGTAAATGGTTAAAAGATGGATAGAAAGAGAGAGGAAAAAAAACCTTTTACCAATTAGTAAAACAAACAAAACTTACTGGAAAAGTTTATCATGCTAAGTAAGCAACAAGGTGAAACTCTTTATGATATTTTAGTCCAAAGATGTCACATAGACACACATGGTAGAGATAACATAAGAAATTATCGATAAAATTAATATATGCATTTATTTACTTTCAAGGACAATTTAATTTTCTATCGTTCAATGACTAAAGTGTCACTAATTGACATTTTCTAGGATCAAAATAAATATTGATCATTTAATTATTTATCTTTTCAAATTAGGTTCAGTTTGGTTTTTAATCTTTTAAAAAATTTGATTCAATCTGTATATTTTTAAAGCATGTCAAATTAATCATTATGTTACTTTATAATAATGGCATTAATGATTTTAACAGAATGATGATTAAAAACAGTCATAAAACGTTATGTTTCTACACAAGTGAGGAAGAGAAAAATCATCATTATCAACTAGGTAGAAAACACGAGAAAGGAAAAATATTTCTTTGGCATTGTACAATTACATGAGAAAGGAAGAGATTTTCTCTGAATTTCCTTTTTTTTAATGAAAGGGAGGGTTATTTTCTCACAATCTCAATTCACTAATTCATATTCTAATTGTTTCAATCAAGAGGTCTAGTACAGTTGGTTGAATAAAGTGCATAAATTATTCTAAACTTCCTAACACTGTCTTCTATTCCCACGGATAAAAAAAACTGATTGTTTCACAAATTGATTCTATTTAGTAACTTAATTTCACATTGATTAAGCAACAAGTGGTAGCGATGTGTTGCATTGGTATGTTGTAAAACCAAAGTAGTTTTGGCCTTCCTTGAAGTCCTAAAATTAAATTAAAAATCACAAAAAAAAATTAATTGAAGAATGTATTTAGAATGAGTATATTAGGTCCGTCCAAACAGAACCTATAATTCAAGGAATTGACATTTCCAATGTTTGAGAATATTTGTTGAAGACTCTACAGAGGTTGAGAATGAGTTTAGAACCCATAAAGGTGAGAATACTAGAGTAGAGATATGACAATAGTGATCTAGAGAGCTAAGAATACTTTGTGCAAATATATAGAGTTGACGATACTAGATTTAGAGGTAGTCTATAGAAGCTTGAAAAATATATAGTGAAGGTTGAATAGAATTAGAGAGTTACTCAAATAGGTCATTGAACTATTTTAAAAAATTAATTAAGTTCCTATATAATTTTTTCAATTATGTCCCTGAACTTCTATTTATTTTAAATCAGATTTATCATTAACAATAGTTAACATTTAACAGCAAGGACCTAATTGAAGAAAACAAATATAAGTTTAAGGACTCAATTGATTTTTTTAATTAAAAATTATCAAATAATTCAAAGATATGCAAACTAATTTAACTTTTCTTTAACTCAAAGATGCTTATATTTCATCAAAGATAATAACATCAATATATGAAAGGACTACGTTAAAAATACGATGACTAACATGGAATTTAAATACTTTATAAGTGAAACGAGTGACTTAATTTGTTTGCCTCTAAATGAAACTAACTTTAAGCTTTGTACTTGCTATGGAGGGTAAAAGTTTACACAATAGACAAGCTATAATGCTTGCAATATACACATTACAAAAAAATCCTTGAATAATATGTACAAGCCGACGTATATATTGAAAATTATATAAGTGTCACTATTAATTAAAAGAATATGTAATTCATTATTAATTTATTATGAAGGTATAACTCGGTTGGTTGAATTAAGTGTGTGAATTATTGCAAATCTCTTTGATATCTTTGAATTCTACAGATAAAAAAATCGTTATTTACTTTTTCATTAAAATAGTAAAATAAATTTTAATTCACATATCTATTTTGGTTTAATCTTTTAATTTCTCAATTAAAAAATATCAGTGTAATATCCCCTAACAAGATTGAGTTGTGTGAAAAATACATGTCTAATTAAATGGAGGAAATCAACCTTTTGAATAATATTAGAAAGGTTAAGTCCCTTCATTTGATTATTTATTTTTCACACAACTTGATTTTAGGGGTTGATAACATTTTCTCAATTGATAAGAAGATTAACCACATTTTATCAATGAGTAGATTAGAATAATAATGCAAAACTAAGGGACATTTGTTTTAAGATTTCCAGGAATGCGGAAATGGGAATATAAGATAGTGCTTGGTTTGAGTGTTTTCTATTTTCATTTACAAAGAAAACAGAAAATAAGTATGAAAATATGTTTGCTTAAAATTTAGAAGAAGTGAAAACAACATTTATCCTTTTGTGTTTTAAAATTTAGAAGTGAAAATACTTTCAAAAACAACCCTAAAATTGAAAACAACAAATCAATGTTTCATCCTTTTCTGAATAAGTGAAAAAACACGATGACACCTTAGAATACTTTCTTCTCTATACATGTTTTCTAAATCTTGAAAATTTGAAAATGAAAACTATTTTCAGAAAATGGAAACTGAACACAAAATAAACACTCAAACCTAGGACCACCTAATATTCCCATATTTGTTACAAGTTTTGAAAAAACATTCCTAGGTATTATTGATTACTGGGAATGTTGCAATTTTCTTTTTATGATGTTTTCCAACATTATGTTCCCATGAGGAGGGGTGGGAAAGTATATTCATATGGGAATGTAAACAAGACTGGTAGAATTATCCCAAATGTACATTATCCCAAATTCATTTCTTACTAAATCATTTTAAACAAAATTCACATCAAAAGAATTAACTATAACCTTTTCTTAAAGCTACTTATTCAAAATTATATGATATATTTTCTATTAAACAAAGAAAACTTGTTATATTGAATATTAGATTCAAACAATTATGCATAAATAACCATTTATACAAAATAGTTCACAACTTTAGAAAGCAAATCCAGACTGGTAGACTCAGGTCTCAAACCGTTTCACCCCAAGCAAGCAGCATCAGTCCATAAGATTTTTCAATCAACAGGAGCAGATTTAATAAACAAAAGAAAATGTTCTACTCACAAAAAGTCATTCAAATGGCCACCCAGAATACCCTGCATGACGATGATGGTTGTTCTCAGGGATAGTTGGTGTCGGCATGCTGCTTCCGGTTGCTTCATCATTACTGCTAGAATGAGAAGAACGAAAAGGCCACAAAAAGGAAAATGGATTTCTCCTTCCATGGCTCTCCCTACCACTACTACTTACCCTTGCACTTCTACTTCTACCATTTGCGCTGCGGTTACTACTACTCAATCCTTGTGGCGGCAGTTCCTGACGGCAAACGGGGCAGGAGTTATGCTGGATCAACCATGGAACAATACAATCCGAGTGATATAAATGGTTGCATGGCATTTGTCTTGCTTCAGACCCCAGTTCAAATTTATCTTTGCACACTGGACAATGCGAATCTGATCGAAGATGCCTCTGTGTGATCTTGATGGTAGGCATTTCATCGATTGATGATCTCGATGCTGGTGGGGGACCTTGCCTGTTATTAGCTGAAAGCTGTTCAAACAGTTCTTCTAGTCCAGGACCAATAAAGTAATCGCCTGTGTTACCTCGTGTTAGACCAATTCCTGGAGCCCCGTTAAAGAGAGCTTCAAAGCCACCATGTCCAGACAATCTAAAAGGTATTTGGCCACCAAAGATCAACAGAGGAGCAAACCCTGCACTGTGTTCAGGATTTGAATCTGTTCGTGCCCTGATGTCACGGCTTCTGCCTCTATTTGCCATTTGATGCCTCATAAAGGCAGAGAATGTTTCCATGAGTCCAAGCCTTTGATCTCGTTCTTCATTGTTGTCCATTCCAAATAAGTCAAAAGGATTAACATGCACCATATCATTAAGTTCATGAATGAATCCCTCGTTACAGCTAGGACAAACCGCATCTCGCCGTCCCAGCCGAACTGGCCTCCTGCAACTATAACACCAATGAGTGTTCCTATTGTTTGACATCGTTGTTTACTTCCTTAGTGGTCTCTCAAACAACTAATCACAAGGCTCCTTCCCCACACCACACTACCTTTAACTGTCGCAACAGCATGATGACTTATATACTGCAAAAGAAATTTGATAACAGTCAAGGAACATTGGGCATTACTCAGATTTAGATATTAAACACCATCACCGTTACCAACAAAAGCCTTATCCTACCACATAAGATCAGCTTCATGGATCACACAACGTCATTCGGCTCAGTTATATTTAGACATTAAACACCAATTGAACTAAATGCTATTCTGCTCTGCACAACAAATACTATTCTAATTGTCTGTATGAAGCAGTGTATTAATCACTTGCAAGCTTCAACGCTCATATAAGAGACATCTATAAAATTTATCTCTGATTTGTAACTCTTAAGCAAACATTCTAAAATGACAAGGGATAGACATAAGAGGACAGAAAAAAAGCATAGATGGATTCACGCATTTCACTTTAATCCTTCTATATTGTTTATTTCCATTATAATAAGTAATCATCAATCTTCCACTTAAGATTCCCCAATTTAAGGAGATTTACGCACTACTATGCTTCCAGTCCTACAATAAACTTATTCATTTTGACTTACCACCTAAGAAGTAAAAACAATGGACACAAGCACAAACAACTCATTTACCAGATTCAAAAGTAATCCAAAATTGAAATTTTAATTGAACTTACAATGGTAAAGGAAATTAGAAGCATGCATAGTTATTAAATTAGATGCAACTAAGATACATATCATTCATCTGTTAAAAGTAAAACAGCACATAATAAGATGATTTTAACTGTGAAGAACTAAGCATTATTGGAAATAAAACTATGATTATGTAAAATTACATGCACAGTGATGAGAATGCGTTGTTGTTTGTAAGGAACAGTTTTGGAAAGTTCCCCAGATTCGATTTGTTTTAAATGTGTTATTTAATTATTTTACACTAAGAGGAAAAAAAAATTACTGATTTAGGTTGAGGGGAAAATCTTGTTTTACAATCTTCAAATGTTGGGGGAAAAAACCACTTAAAAAACAAGTGAAGAAAGTAAGATCTTTAGCTTCTTCGTGAGAAATGGGGAAGTGTGAACGCACCAGTTTCTGGAAGCTTCTTCCAAACCCATCTCTCCGAATCCCAGAACAGCTAATAAGAATAAAAGACAAACAAAATAAAAATGCTAAGGCTTTTCAGAAAAAAAAAAAAAAAAAAAAAAAAAAAAAAAAAAAAAAAAAAAAAAAAGAAAACAGCGTACCACACTGGAATATGTGGGATCGAAAAGGACGTGTGTTGCTTAGAGCGATGCAAAGGGCAAAGTTGAATGGTGAGTGAGTGAGTGAGACTGAGAGTGAAGAAGGAAGAAAAAAGTGAGTGCAAGTTCTCCAACCCTAAGCACTGGATGATGGCATGGGGCAGGGAAAGACGATTATTGAGGAGGAACCGACATACAGCTTAGCTGGCACCGCATGCTTCATTTCCTCTACAGTTATACTTTCTCTTCATTGTGTGGTTGGTTTCTATGTTTATTTAAAAAAAATAAAATTGAGTAAATCATACTTCTAAATAACATGTCTCTTTCCGCGATGATAATCCTGTTTTAGCTAAATATAATCATTATGAGCAATAAAAAAAATTCTCTGAAAATTAAACATAGCTGTATAATAGGACTCAAATCTCTTAAGATTTTTAATTAAATTAAAATAATCTTATGTCCATGCACGTGTTTAATGGTTGAGTAAATTATATGAACTATACATAAAATATGTAAAAGGACAACATTTGTCTTTTTCAATGAGAGTTGGAGTTTCACATTGTTAATATGATAAATGTTTACATGCCTATTAAAGTGAAACTTCGATTCTATTTGTAGAAAATAATAGTAAAACTCTTATTGTTTTTATCTATTCCTACAATGATCTTTTTCTTTAAAATATATATTGATACCCCTTATAAATTATATCAATCATTTAGTTGTTTCAAAAACATTATATCCTAGATTGTTGTAACATTCTCAAAATTATATATTGAGTTTATATTTATGATTGAATTATGGAAGTGTGATGATAATTAGATACAAGAAGAATAGGATAGAAATTATTTGAGCACAAGTTATTCAAAATTGTCCATTTTTGCCACCCGAATTGAGAAATTTATTTCTCTCTCAATTCTTATCCAAATTAAGCGTATGATATATGGAATTAAAGATATAGATGTCTACTATAACATATAAAAATTTAAGATAAATCTAGTCTGTGTACTTCTTGAAATCATTAAAACATTAAGAGATGTCTGTGTGAAAATTTTCAGCTTGCTAGCAGTTTTGGAGTTTAGATTAAAAATGTTATAGCTAGAGTTTTATAACTCCAAAAATGGCATATGATACCTTGTTAGAAAAATTAGGAAGTCTAAAAGATGAGAATTTATGGGCTAGTAGATTGGTACAGAATAAACAATGAAAAAACCCCCCATCTGGTTAAGTGTTTATAGCCTTTTTAATCATTTGGATTGGGCAGAACTTGTAACTCTTGGAATTAGGGCCCAAGGAATAAAATCTCCAGCCCAAAATGTGACAAATCAGAGGTTGGCTCAGTCCAAGAGCTATCCACGTGCATAGAATTCCTCAATAAGACAAAGAATGCACTAAAACAATAGGCCAAAGGCAAAGATTGAAAATATAGGCTGCTGTAAAAAAATTTGGCTGAAGTGAAAAGATTTAATTAAGCCTTTGTGTGCATGTGGAACAACTTAAACCAAGCATTTGTCTTCCCTAGCTCAGCCATTTCCACGTGGGAGAGGCAAGTTGCCCCTAAGATCATGATTAAAAGAATCTTGACCAAAAGAATCAAGTCAAGATAAGACTTAAGGTTAAATATCTCCTAATGAAATGATTACCTAGTTAAAACCTAACTAAACTAACTTTCAAAATCAGTTTTAATCCAAATAAAACCATTAAATCTAAATCAATTAAAGTAGTATAAATAGCTTGGATGCTCCCAAAATTTGTGCATGTAAATTTTCAGCACAAAACCTATCACACCTACTACTTGCTCATTGCACCCACTTTTCACTTTCTACCTTCTTTGCTTGCTTTTGATCATGCCTTCTTTCTATCACTTATCCATCAGCCAATTTCTTCTTTCAAGACCTCATTTCTTAGAGGAGTTTTCCAAGAAAGACAACCCTTACTCCATTCCATTTCAAAAATCAAACTCACTTGAGGTAGGCTAGGCTTCAATCTCTAGTTAAGAATTCATTTGGGTTAACCTATATGTTTAAATGCATAGATTTATGGTTATTATTTTAGGCTTAAATTTCATGTAATTAGATGGTATTTTATGAGGTGAAAATGTTGATTTAAAACCATAGGATAGGTGATGATTTGTAGGTTGAAATATTAGTGATGTTTGGAATTATATTTGGTGATCTTTGGAAGTGATTTTGATGATATTTGGGCTGTTTGTTTATATTTCTATCATGGGACTGTTTTGTATTAATTTTTAGAAGTAGAGGTTGAATGGTATGTAGACAAATGGTTCAAATGCTTGAGTGATTAAATTTTAAGGATGAAGTAGTAAGGTGGTAGGTGCAAGGAGAATTAAGATGTATGCTAAGTTTTAATCTTTTCTTGTGAATGTTTAAAGGAATTAGAAATTTTTTGAAAATATATTGTGGTTATTAGTTAGATTTCTAACATGATTTTTTTGTAGCTTGAAATTGTCATGCCTAAGTTGGTATAATTTTGCTTGAATAAGGTACGATTGTTTAACCCTACTTGTGGTATGTATGATGTTATGATAAAATATTTCCATGAGGTTGTATGTATTTGCTCATGGATTTTATTATGGATGGATGTTGATGTGATGATATGTTGGTTTATGTTTTCGAGTCCAGTACGAGAATTATGAAACAGAATTTGATACTACATCTTGATGTATGACTGAATTCATCTACCATGAATTTTCCCAAATCTACCTTGAATTGAAACTCAAACTTCAAGCTTTCTTCAAGGATACAAAGCTGTTCAGTTTCTACAAACTAATGGTTGTTTGTAAGTTTTAATTTCAGCAATGGAAAGTGGGATAAAGGTAAGGGATGAAGGTGGATAGCACCATGGAAAAACTTTCGAATAAGCTTAAGAAGAATCGCCACAATAGCTTGAAGTTATTGATAAGAAACATGAAGTTCTTACACAAGAACAAGAGAGAAATCTCTCACAAGCAAACTTGTCTTTAATTAATCTAAGAAAAATTGAGTTATCCCTTACATCTAGTTTGACAGCTTCATATAAAAAACGAAAATAACTGAATGTAATCGATTATTTCCTCCAAGTAATCGATTATTTCGTCTTATGTAATCAATTAATAGTCCATGTAATCGATTATTTTGTTCTTGATCTTCTGGAAACAAATGTATGAACAAAGTAATCGATTATTTATTTATGTAATTGATTAACACAGAGAGTTTTCATTTTTTAAAGTGTGGCATAATCGATTACAGACAATTGGTAATTGATTAAAACAGACAAGTCTTGTATGTGTGTGTAACTGAGCTACTAGTAATCGATTACATATACATTGTAATCGATTAAAACATAAAGTATTTCTTTTTGTGTTTTAACTGAATTGCTTCTAACAAGTGGTGAAATTTATTGAATTAAATTGGACTTGAGACATCAAAATCCAGCTCTTGTCATCCTTGAGTTGATGTGCTTCTTCATACTTGTCCTAGTTAGCTTGGATGTGATCTTGAAGTGCTTGAGTCTAGCTCTTGTCATTGGTACTTTAAAGCTCACCAAAGGAAGTGCTTCAAGTCTTGTTCTAGCAACATTGATGCAACTCCCTCCATCAATGATAAGTGAACACACTTTCTTTTCAACTAAACACCTTGTGTCAAAAATATTTTCTCTTTGAGTCTCCTCTTTTTCTAGGCAAAAATTGCTCAACATTCTCCTTACCATCAAGAGATCACCTTCTTCGGCCTCCACTAATGTTAGTTCTTCTTCCTCTTCACTTGAAGAACCAATTGAGTCACTTGAAGACTCACTCTTTATTCCTCCATCCTCAAGCAAAACATAGTTCTCTTGTTGGGACATTGGGAAACAATGTGACCCTTGCCAAGACACTTAAAACACTTGATATTGCTTGATCTTGTTGGAGTTGGATCCATAATTTTTTTGCTTGAGCTTTCCACCTTTTCTTCTTTATTTTTCACATGAGAAACCTCCCTTTTAAGCTTGTCCTTCTAGCTGGAAGTTGCAGCCCCATTGATCTTGGAAAAGGAAGCTTTTCTTCTTTTTAGTTGTTGCTCCACCTTTTGAGCTTTGTGGACTAGCTCATCAATTGTAGCATTAGAATGTAGCTCCATCACATCTTGAATTTCTCTATTCAAGTCATGAAGGAATCTAGCCATTGTTGCTTCTTGGCTCTCCACAATTTCAGCCCTTATCATCATCAATTCCATTTCCTTGTAGTAGTCATCAACACTTTTGTAGCCTTGGAAATGTCTTTGGAGCTTATTGTGGACTTCCCTTGCATAATAAGTGGGGACAAATCTTCCTCTCAAGCATGTCTTTAAGTCATCCTAAGAATTTACTCTTTGCCTTCTCCTCCTTCCTATATCCATTTGAATTTGGTTTCACCATATCAAAGCATAGCCACCAAATTCTAGAGTTGCTAAAGTAACTTTCTTTTCTTCATCAAATTGTTGGCATGAGAAAATTTGTTCTACTTTCATCTCCCACTCAAAATACTCTTCGGGATCATTATTGTCAAGGAATTTTTGAACTTTTATTTTGACTCCACCTAATCCTCCATTCCTCCTTTCTATTTCTTCTTTCCTCACCCTCCAATTTTCTTCATTTCTATCGTCCCTCCTAGGATTGTATCTCCCATGTTCTCTTCTATCATTTTCTCTCCTATCCTCCCTCTCACTCCTCTCATCATAATAATTTTCTCCCTGAGAGGAAGCATGCTCACTCAACCCCCTACTACCATGAGCCTCTCCATCCACACTACCATTTGGACTACTCTTCCTTTGAGTCTTCTTTTGTAACTCCTCAAATCTTGCATTCATTTTGGCTTACAAGTCTTCTATTTGTTTTATCATGGCTTCCATCAACCTAGAGGTCCTAGGTGATAAAGCCTTACCCCCTATTGAGTTCATCCTTTAAAAGAAATGGTTAGCAAAACACAAGTATATAAGAAACTTCTCACCACTCTCTAAGTGTTTACCACTCTCACTCGTGTTTGCACACTTTCTAGGCCTTTTCTATAATGTTCTCTCTTGCCTTTTTCCACTCTTGTTCCTCTCTATGGTTATTAAGCAAAAACTTCTAATCAAACCAAGCTTCTTTACTATAGTGAAATAGGAAACAATTCTAGGCTCGGCTCAAGAGTCCAAGAACAAGAAAACTTTAAGACAAAACCTTGGAAATTTTCAGAGACAAGCAACAAAAGAAAATTTTTGGAAAAGCACCACTCAAATTGGAATTTAATGAGACAACTAAAGGAAAACTATGGGCTGTACCAAACTGCACAATAGGATATGCCAAGTAAATTCAATTGCTAGAAGCCAAATTTCATCAAAATTGCATGTCATACAAGTTCACTTGATTTTGTGGTTCAATGGATATTTGAACTTGTAGTCTTTGTGACTTTTCCTGCTTCTAAATTCTGTTTTTCTTTGTGTTTTTCCAGCCACTAATTCAAAATGTTTCTTGGCTGTACTAAATTGTTTTTCCAGCCACAATTCACGAACTTTTTGGGCTGCATTTTGATTAATTTTTCAGCCATAATTTCACAAACATTTGGCTACACTTCTTTTTTTTCTTTTTGTACAAGTTCAAGAATGTTGGATATAGGGGGGCAACAAGAAGAATGAAGCTTTTGACTTAGAAGAATGTTTTGAGCTTTTCACATGCCTTGAAGATTGAAATCCAAAATGAAGTGTATAAGAAGCTAATATGTTGATCCTTGCATTTGCATGCATATAATCATTTACATGCTTAAGTGTTTTCATCAAAGAATCAAAGCTATTTCGAAAAAGAACTAAATGGTTAATGTTTTTGGGAAAATGCAATTCTTTTGTTTTAATTGATTACATATCAGTATAATCGATTATTTGCTTAAGTTTTAAATCTGGAAAAGCGTTGAAGAACATTTTAATCGATTATCAAACATTTGTAATCTATTACATAGTGTAAATCAAAAGTAATACATTGCTACTTTAATCGATTACTGATAAGTGTCATATCTTAGTGAAATTTGGATTACATTTAAGGCACTTATCTTGTGTTTTAACTAAGAATATTTATAAAAATTTGCCCTAATCTAGTTAGTTTATATTTAGCATTTAGCATTTATGATTCTCGAAGATTCATCCAACTTTCCTTTTTATTTTGCTAGATTCCGTAGATTTCTGAGGCTTCCGAATAAGCAAAGCAAGCAAGGAAGGCTTTGATAAGTGCCCTAAATCAGTTAAAATCATGTTTTAAATAAAGGCACTTATCCTTTGATTTCATAAGTTTTTATCATAAATTTACCCTAAACCTAGTTAAAATAGCTCCTATTGCTTGTATGTCATTTTGTCATATTTTGGAGGATTAATCCAATCATGTTTTGTATTTTGATAGATTCCGTGGATTTTCGAGGCTTCCGAATAATCATAGCAAATCTGGGAGGTGCAGAAAGCAAATCAGGCCCAAAAAATGACTCAAAACAGCAAAATGGGGGGTACAGAAAGCAAATCAGACAAAAAGAGGCTTCTGGATGGGCTTTAGCTCGCCCAGGCGAGCTAATATAGTGTATTTTGCTCGCTTGGGCGAGCAGAAACTGCAAATGGGCCACTTGAAGGCCAATTGGACGAGCAACTTGTGCAACTTGGGCCCTTAACTCGCCTGGGCGACCAAAGTCGACCAGACACCCCCTATAAATACCCATGCACCCCCAAAGCTCAAAGCATCCCTTCCAAACTTCATTTCTCTCTTTCCTTTGTTTTTCTTAGCTTGTTTTGAGCCTTAGGCTCTTAAATATTAGTATTAGGTAGGTTAGGAAAGTGAGAGAAGTAAGATTTAGTGTGGAAACTCTGCCGGAAAGAAGCGGTGATGGGGCCCT
>PYAF01004523.1:16653-32940 GCA_007407185.1 Glycine tomentella | reverse complement strand
CATAAATGGAAGTAGATTTTTCCTTAACACCAAAAATGACATGTAATGGCTTAAAAGGAAGAAAAAATTGCCTTCCTTCCCCTTAGGCTTGCAAGTCCACGTGAATGAAGAGTGTGGAAGAGGCAAGAATCTTCATGAATAGCCACTTGTAAAGGGAGCCATGTGATGGAAACAAGTGTTAAGACACTTGTATGGTGTAGGTTAAGCTTAAGAAGATTTTTCTTAAAAAGTAAAAAGTCATCATTTAACTTAGTTACAATTCAATGGAATAAGAAGTAATTAAGTTAGAATGAAACTAAATGAAAGTAATTTAGTTAGAATGGAACTAAATGAATGTCATTTAGTTAGGAAAGGCAAAAATGTCCTCGAATATTAAATTATTTCCTAAACACTATATAAAGGGGGGAGGAACCTAAAATGCACATCACTTTTAAGCCAATCTCTCTACCAAATTCACGTGTAACTCTCCCTTCCATATCCCTTCCATCCTTTCATTTTCAAGCCTAAATCAAGTTAGAAAGTAAACCCCACCGTAGTGAAGCATCACGTGAAAGCTAGGAGAAGCTAGGGAAAGTTTGACAAGCTTTTAAAAGAAGAAAAACAAGATATGTATAGGGGAGTTTATGCTAAATATAGTTTAAGTGTTACTTTGTTTAAGTATGTATGGGGAAGCTTTATGCTAAATATAGTTTAAGTGTTGTTTATGTTTGAATAAGTGTTTGAATGTTCATGTGTTGTTGAGTGTTTCCATGAATCTCTATGAAGTTCATATGTTGCTAAAAGTTTCTAAGAATTTCTCTAAGTTCCCTGTGTTGCTGAGTGTTTCTATAAATCTCTATGAAGTTCATGCGTTGTTGAGTATTCCTATAAACCTTTGTACATGCATAATATGCTGAGATTCTGTACATGAATATAAAGTTGAGTTCTATACTTTATGTTGAGTTTCTGAGTAAAGTATGTGAGATATAAATTAAAGACTGATGTTGAAAATAAATATGAGATGATGAAAAGAGTTATACCTTAAAGTGAATCAGTCTTATATGTCTCATATGCATATGCCCGGCGGGGGTTAGTCCGCGTTATTTGCCTCAAGAGGAGGTGTGTCTCATAGCTACAGGAACTGAGTTCAAGCGTTCAGATAAGAGAAGTCTGAGCTGGGGTACTTGGCAGTGGGGAAATCACGCCACCCATGATGATCACATATAGTGTGGGTGAGAATCCTGTTGCAACACTGTGGGACCCTAACTGATTATTTCAGTTCTGTGCCACAAGGATGAGGCTATCTTGACTATTGGTACCACATGATAAGAGTTTAAGAGAATTATGCATCATGATAAGAGTCTAAGAGAATCATACATCTTTAAGGATGTTGTTATGAATATCTGCATATTAAATATATTCTGTTGCTTAAATTATGTTTATCATAAACTTACCCTGTGCTTTGTGTCTGTGGTTGACACCTGCCATGACCTCGATTTTATTCGGGCGAGCAGATAAACAGCAAAGAAAGACTATTAGCTGTATACAAGAAGAGGATTTTGTGTGAAGATGTATTATTTGAAGATTATATGTTTGAAGATGTATTCTGTTGTGATAGAAGGTTTTAGTTATTTGTACTATGTAATAGAATTGATATCAATATGTATTTTATTGTACATCAGAATCAGTGAGGAAAAATCTTTTGCAATCTTATTATATGTTACTTCAAAATTATGAATATTACTCAGTAATGAAAAATTGTGGTTTAGTATTTTTAAGTAAATCGAAAAGAATTTTTCATTAAAAATCAATAATAACAAGATCGTAAGTTGAGGTGTTACATAATCGATTAAAATGTTCATCAAAACTTTTCCAGTTTTAAACATGAACTAAATAATCGATTAATCTACTATGTAATCGATTAAAACAGTGAAATTACATTTTTCCAAAAACACTACTCATTTAGTTCTTTTTCGAAATAACTTTGATTCTTTGAAGAAAACACGTAAGCATGTAAATGATTATATGCATGCAAATGCGGATCAACAGATTGACTTCTCATACACTTCATTTTGGATTTCAATCTTCAAAGCATGTGAAAAGCTTAAAACATTCTTCTAAGTCAAAAGCTTCATTCTTCTTGTTGCTCCCCCTATATCCAACGCCTAAGAATATTGATCAAGTCTTAATTGATGAACATTGGATGCATGCCATGCATGATGAATTGAATCAATTTAAGAGAAATGAAGTTTGGAAACTTGTTCCTAGACCTTCTCTAAAACCTATTGGCACTAAATGGGTTTTTAGAAACAAACTTGATGAGAGTGGAATCATAGTCAGAAACAAAGCTAGATTATTGCAAAAGGTTACAACCAAGAGGAAGGCATTGACTATGAGGAAACCTTTGCACCAGTTGCAAGGTTGGAAGCCATTAGGTTATTTCTTGCATATGCATGTTTAATGGGTTTTAAACTTTTTCAAATGGATGTTAAAAGTGCTTTCTTAAATGGATATATTGAGGAGGAAATATATGTGGAGCAGCCTTCTGGTTTTACTGATTTCAAACATCCAAATCATGTTTTTAAACTTAAGAAAGCTCTCTATGGTTTAAAACAAGCTCCAAGATCTTGGTATGAGAGATTAAGTAAATTTCTGCTTGAACAATCTTTCATAGGAGTACATGTTGATAAACCTTATTCATCAAAAGGAAAATTAATGATATTTTATTGGTTCAAACATATGTTGATGATATAATCTTTGGTTCAACTAATCAATTATTGTGCAAAGAATTTTCTATCTCTATGCAGAATGAGTTTGAAATGTCAATGATGGGAGAATTAGCATTCTTTCTTAGACTTCAAGTGAAGCAAATAAAGGATAGAACATTTCTAAACCAAACCAAGTATTGCCTTGAAGTGATCAAAAAGTTTGAAATAGAGAAAAGCAAAATTTGTTGCAACTCTAATGGCAACATCAACCTATCTAGATTTAGATGAAAAAGGAAAGAAGGTTGATGAGTCAAAATTTAGAGGAATGATTAGATCTTTGCTGTATTTGACAACTAGTAGACCAGATATTATGTTGAGTGTGTGTTTGTGTGTAAGATATCAAGCAAATCCCAAAGAATCACACCTCACTGCAGTCAAAAGGATCCTCAAATATCTCAAATCAACTCCAAAAGTTGGTCTTTGGTATCCTAAAGGTGCATCACTTAATATAGTTGGTTATTCTGATTCTGACTTTGCATGATGCAAGTTGGATAGAAAAAGCACTAGTGGACCTTGTCATCTACTAGGAAGTTCACTGATCTCATGGCATTGCAAGAAACAATCTTGTGTTGCTTTATCAACAGCTGAAGCTGAGTACATCTCTGCTGGAAGTTGTTGTGCTCAAAGTCTATAG
The DNA here is from genome assembly GCA_007407185.1 of Glycine tomentella. NCBI lineage: Eukaryota > Viridiplantae > Streptophyta > Magnoliopsida > Fabales > Fabaceae > Glycine > Glycine tomentella. The sequence goes on along the minus strand of PYAF01004523.1, from coordinate 29,559 downwards.
CTAAAGCAACAATTGCAAGATTTTGGTGTAGAATTAAAAGAAATACCTATGCTATGTGACAGCACAAGCGCTATCAACATTTCTAAGAATCCAATAATGCACTCAAGGACCAAACACATTGAGATAAGACATCATTTCCTTAGAAATCACATTCAAAAAGGTAATATCAAAATTGACTTCATTGATACTCACAATCAATTGGTTGATATATCACTAAACCTTTGGCTAGAAATAGATTTTATACTCTTAGAAACATGCTAGGTATCCTTGATGAATCTAATCTTTACTAGCTTGATTGTTATGTGTTTATCTATGTGAAATAGCTTGTTACTTGATCAATCATCACATGTGCTTCAAAATTCCAAGTTGTGCTGCATAAAACACTGTTCATTCTGATATTTTCACTGTAATAATCGATTAAAGCACGGATTAATCGATTAAATGAACTTGAAACACTTTTATGTATGAAATTTGTGCTTATGTAATCGATTACACACCCAAGGATAATCGATTATTCTTCTTAGAAAAATAAATCCAGAAAATGAATTTCCCTGGAATGATCGATTAAGCCACGGATTAATCGATTACACTGCATAAAAATCCTTTTACAAAATTTAAATTAACTGGAATAATCGATTACGATGAATGGTAATCAGTTAAATTGTTTGAGAAGATGTTTCAAAAATTCAAATCTTTCTGGAATAATCAATTACGATTCAAATTAATCGATTATACAAGCTTCAAATTGATTTTACATTTCAAATCTCACTGTTATAGTCAATTACATATGGTAAATAATCGATTACACTTCATCTTCTTTAACTAAAATTCACTAAAATAATCGATTACTTAACAAAATAATCGATTACAACTTTTGCAGAAACTGATTTTGCTTACGAATTAATCGTTTACATAAGCATATAATCGATTATTCCTGGAGTTACTGCAGAATCTGCAAGATTTTCTTGGAATTTGTAACTGCCCAACTGCCAACTAATTCAAAATTTGAATCTTCTGTACTTTAATGTTAGTGGGTTAATTCGAATTAACTGTTCCTCATTTCAAATTTGAACTTTGGAGCCTAAGATCTTCTATAAATACAACCTATGTTGAAGGAAGAAATCACACCATCTTTATCTTCTTTCTTAAACACTACTGTGTTCTTCTTCCCTCTAAGTTTAGAAACTCTGTCCAGATAGTCTCTCATCACCCATTAGCCATGTCTACATCTAAGAGAGTTAAAACCTCCAAAAGAAAGACTGTTGAAACCTCTAACCCTGCTGTCAATAGGTTAGACCATTGGTTTCCTGCTGATGGAGACAAAATGACCTATCTTCAGTTCAATGCCACCAAATTAGTCTGTCCTCCCAAACACCTTGACCTTGAATGGTTTATAAAAGAAGGTTTTCAATTCCCTGATTTCATTAAAGCCCGAGGATTGAAAAAGTTTGTTGAAATAAAGGGTATTTTTTACCCTGAATTAGTGAAGGTGTTCTACACCTGTGCTAAGGCTTCCATGGATGGGACTCTTATGTCTCAAGTCAATGGAGTGGTAATGGAAATCACTCCAGAAGTATGGGAAGCTGTTGCTAGTATTTCCTTTGAAGGTGAAAGGAAATTTGAGGAAGAAGCTGAGGGGTATATTAAGATAGATACCTATAGGGGAATGCTTCTTGATCCTCACATGAGGTTGAAGCTTAGGCTGAGTACTGCACCCATGACTCATGAAGATAGACTTCTTCATTACATCATCACCTACATCCTGACCCCTAGAGCCACCAATCATGCCCAAGCCACTGATGATGACATACAATTTGTGTATGCCATGAAAAATTCAATTCAGATGAATTGGATTCTTATTTTTGAGGAAATAATGCTTAAGTCTAAAAGGTTAATGAACTATCCCTTCCCATATGCTATCCTTGTGTCCAGGTTTATTGATTATTTTAACATAGATGTCTCTAATGAGGTTGTTGACAACACAAACTCAAGCAACAGCCTCATCAAAGAAAAGCATCTTACCAAGTTGGGGATGGTCAAGACCGCTTATGGCTTGCAAATGGCTGGACAACAACTCCCTATTACTGGGAATGAATGAGGAGCTGATGAAGAGGCTGATGAGGATGCTGAAGATGAGGCCATGCTCAACCATCTTATAGTCCATTTAAATCTTTTATGATTCAAAAGATGGATGCCTTATTGTCACTGCATCATGAGCATAGTACTGAGACAAATTCATCTTTGGAGGAGATGAAATCTAGGCCAGAAAACATAGAAGCTAGGCTTGTGCTTGATGATTTTGACAAACTAGTTTAAGCTTCTTGTATTTTTTGTTATTGCTCTATTTTTTTTTTTTGCATTTTCTTATCAATGTACTGTCCTTCCTTTGATTAATGAATTTGCATTTCTTTTTCTCACTATTGTTGTCCTATCTTTTGCCTTTGAAAAGTCAAATAGGGGGAGAAAAATTGATTGATAACTTGATTGAAAACCAACTCTATTTTGCTATCTGTTATGCTCTGTTTTTTGTTGCATTTTTTACAAATTGATGAATGACGAAATTAACTAAGTAAGGGGGAGCAAAGTAAGTCACAGAAGCTAACTAATGAAAGTAAATGATCAATGTTTATGCCAACAGATATCTTAACACTTGTTCTTGGCAAAGAGGCTGATTTATTTTCAGGTTAACAAAATTCAAACAAAGTTCAAGAATTCTATCTTGCTCATCCCTCAAAGCACTTCAAATCTTTAACACATGGTCAATCAATATTTGACATATTCAAAGCCAAAAAGGGGGAGATTGTTGGATATAGGGAAAGCAACAAGAAGAATGAAGCTTTTGACTTGAAAGAATGTTTTGAGCTTTTCACATGCCTTGAAGATTGAAATCCAAAATGAAGTGTATAAGAAGCTAATCTGTTGATCCTTGCATTTGCATGCATATAATCATTTACATGCTTAAGTGTTTTCATCAAAGAACCAAAGCTATTTGGAAAAAAGAACTAAATGGTTAATGTTTTTGGAAAAATGTAATTATTCTGTTTTAATTGATTACACGTCAGTATATCGATTATTTGCTTAAGTTTTAAATCTGGAAAAGCATTGAAGAACATTTTAATAGATTACCAAACATTTGTAATTGATTACATAGTGTAAATCAAAAGTAATACATTGCTGTTTTAATCTTACCATATACAGTAATCGATTACATAAGCTACTTGAAAATCATGTTTTTCACTAATTTAATTGATTACCATACATTGTAATCGATTACATAGGCTTGTTTCATAAAGAACCTTCACTGCCTTAATCGATTACTAAATATTGTAATCGATTACACAAGAGGCTTCAGATATAAAACTGCATTGCTTTAATTGATTACAGCTCGGTTTAATCGATTATTTTGTTCGTTGTTAAACCCAGAAATCAGCCTTGAACACTTTAATCGATTAAGTGATAATTTAATCGATTACATGAGTCATTTTAATCGATTATTGGGCGCGCGTAATTGATTACAGTCTGTTACAAAAAGTTATTATAAATATGAGTGAGGCTTGTCTTAAACCATAACCTGAATACTTCAAAATTTATGAATACACACAAGCCTTCTCAAAGTTCCAAAGTGATTTTCTGGGTTAACTAAAGTCTTGTCCCACTTTTTAATCTTCATGGGTTTTGAATGATTTATTGGGCAAGAATACTCAAAGAATTTTTGGAGAGCATGTTCTGAAATCTTGTTTCTTATTCAACTTTGATTGGTAAACCACATGCATTCATATTCATTGGATCATCAGGTTGTTTCTCTCTATAATCTTTGATTGTAATTTCATTTTTGTAATTTCTGTTATTTGATGCTATTGCAAAAAGTTCTTTGAAGCTTGTTCTAGAGTAGTGTTCTCTAGGAAGAACGGACTATTGTTCTCTTGTTCTTGATCATTAGGAGTCTAATAGGGTTTTAGATTTCTATTCTTTATCTAAGGTTGATAAAGAGGGATTGTTGTAAAGCTTGTAAGAACTAAATTTTATAATAGTGGAACTCTAATCTAGTGTTGATTACAAGAAACTGGATGTAGCTTCTCTTGAGAAGTGAACCAGTATAAATTGCTTGTGTTGATTTTCTTTATCTCTATCTCTACAAGTAATATTGTTCATTTGTTCTTGGTGTTATTATCTTACTCAACAAGTTATGTTTTGAGCTTTTGATTTCTTGTGCTGAGTAATTTGATTGATTAAAAACATTCTTGGTTTAAAAGTGATTAAGATCCTTTGACTCTGATTTTATAAATAATTTTAAAAAACCAAGTTTAAACCAATTCACCTCCCTCTTGGTTATTGTGGGTATTCCTATTGTTTTCAAAGAATCCTTAAAGAATTGATGAATCACGAAAATATGATGTATAACAATTGTAAAATTTACTTCTAACAACTCAATTCAGTTCCGGCATGAGAGTAGAATCAAAACGGTTATACAACACAAAAACACTACAAACAAAAATTTGACAAGAATCAAGACTAGAAAATTTTTCAAGAACATATGAAGACATGAAATCACATGGAACTTGATGAAAGACACAAGGATTATGTCTAACCTACCAAAGATTTTCACAAAAACACAAGAACACAAGGAAAAAGAAAGGATTTCAGATATTCGAAAAGTCACAGAATTTTACCTTTGAAGACTTTTAAAAAGCTAAACTTGAAGAAGAATTCCACAAGGATTAGTCTATAGATACCACTTGATGTATGGTTGAACTCGTCAACCATGAATTTTCCCAAATCTACCTTGAATTGAAACTCAAACTTCAAGCTTTCTTCAAGGACACAAAGCTGTCCAGTTTCTACAAACTAATGGTTGTTTGTAAATTTTGATTTCAGCAATGGAAAGTGGGATAAAGGTAAGGGATGAAGATGGATGACACCATGGAAAGGCTTTCAAATAAGCCTAGGAAGAATCGCCACAATAGCTTGAAGCTATTGATAAGAAACATGAAGTTCTTGCACAAGAACAAGAGAGAAATCTCTCACAAGAAAACTTTGCTTTCATTAATCTCAGAAAAATCGAGTTATCCCTTACATTCAGTTTGACAGCTTTATATAAAAAATGAAAATAACTGAATGTAATCGATTATTTCCTCCAAGTAATCGATTATTTCGTCTTATGTAATCGATTAATAGTCCATGTAATTGATTATTTTGTTCTTGATCTTCTGGAAATAGATGTATTAGTTATGTAATCGATTAACACAATGAGTTTTCATTTTTCAAAGTGTTGCGTAATCGATTACAGATAATTGGTAATCGATTAAAACAGACAAGTGTTGTATCTGTGTGTACTTGAGCTACTTGTAATCGATTACATATACATTGTAATCGATTAAAACAGAAAGTATTTGTTTTTGTGTTTTTACTGAATTGCTTCGAACAAGTGCTTGAATTTATTGAATTAAATTGGACTTGAGACATCAAAATCCAGCTCTTGTCATCCTTGAGTTGGTTTGCTTCTTCATACTTGTCCAAGTTAGCTTGGATGTGATCTTGAAGTTCTTGAGTCCTTTAAAGCTCACCAAAGGAAGTGCTTCAAGCTCTCATTCTAGACCTTTAGCTTGCCATGGACCTCCATCACATCTAGTACGAGATGTAGTGACCAGGTGCAAATACATGACATAAATCATGCATGTTTACGTAAGACAGCAGCAACGTCTACATCCAGTACGAGGTGTAGCTATATACAATACGATATGTAGAGGCCATGTGCACCCTGGGAAAATTCATTTCATGTATTCATATAGTTTGCATAATTATTTTATGGATTCATTTGAATATATTGATGATTTACTAACGTACTAATGTGTTTGGTGGTTTAGTTTTGCCTACTGAGAAATTTTATTTCTCACTAGATTTGTTTCATTTTTTTTATATGACAACAGTGGTCGATTTTCTTGATGCCCTGGATTGGTGGTCTTGTAGGAATGAAGATATGAACTAGGCTGATGTATGGAAAATCCTGTACTTGTTTAATAATGACTTCTGTAACAAGCACTGTGGGTACGTATAATGTATATTAGTTTAACAACTTTTATAATTTATACATTTTAGAATTTTTACTAATATATGTTTCTTAAAATTAAACCCTAATAAAAATATAACATCTAGAATAATTTAGGTCGTTACAATTGTGCTCTCTTACGTAATGGATAAGGGTGGGTATACGGGTCAAGGTTCACGAATAGGCTTGTAAAGCTTGTTGATAACATATCTCTTTTTTTAAACATGGATAGCTATAGCAAATTCTGGGCTTACTCTATGAAACTTGTGGGGCTTAGTCAGATACCAGTCCACAAACTTTCTATAGGAAATTTTGGGTTTAGTATGTGAAACTTGTTGTATTTTAGCTACAAAATACAAATATTGTTAAGACAACTTCAATATTTAAACATGTTGGCAATTAGTCAATAATTAGAGTTAAATGTTTAATATTAAATTCAATGCTTATATTTATATTATTATTCATTCCCTTTCCCATGTTTTCATAACTTAAAAAATGAAGGAAAAATACTTTAATTTAATAATTTTTATTTTTAAAAGTGTTTTTATTTTCATTTGATTCCTTGGATCAACCTGTTTATCCATAGACTATGAAGACCAGGTGTAGACAAAAAAAAAAGACCATTTATCTAGCGGATCGGACTTGCCTGGCCCATATGAAATGCGAGCTTCACGGATCAGATCTTAAACAAGTTGGAAAAAACACTAACCCCATTAATGTTTGAATATATTACACTGACACCTCTTTTATATATATATATATATATATATATATATTACAAAAGAGGTTGTTGTAAACATTAAACAATGAGAGATATTGTGTGTAATTTGAAAAAACCTCAAGGAAGTTAATGCAATTTGCACTTAATAAATTTATGAGTTTAATTCTAAGTGTATAACTTATTTTACCTGATCAACCAATTAGAATTTATGGTAATATTCTTTCAGAAAATCATGGTAATATGCCTTTGAAGATAATTATTATAAGAAAGTGATTGATAGGAGTATTATTTTAAGTTTTTGATTGAGCGTTTTCAGTATAGTATTTTTCTATTATTATTATTAGCTTATTTGAATTTTCTTTGATTTTTATTTTCTCATTTTAACTCAGTTTTGGTCTTAGGTAAATAATTGGGCTTAATTGATAATTGTTGCTTATTTTCAGATTTTGTGCTTATTCTTTTAGTTTCTGCATTTTTCTTCAATTCTTTTTTGTGTTTCTGCAATTTTTGTTCATTGTCTGCAAACTATTTGATAAACCTCTGCTTTCTATAAGTGGATTAAGTCACGAACCAAATTGGACTATATCTCTGAGTCGACCTAGGTTACATGTCCTACAAAATGTTCTTAGTTTTATTTGTTTTCTAGCGATTCGACAGTCATTATCAGTTTTCCAGAAAATCTTAGATTGAGAATATTAAATTCCTAGAGGAATGTTAGCAATATTTTTATTTAACACTATCTACTATTGACTGAAATTTATTGAAAATTACATATTATAGTATATTTCACTTCTAAATCAGGAGAAAAGCTTATTAAATGAGTAGTGAGGCCTGTAACACCCTCAAATTTTTATCTTGAACATATATTTATGTTAGAATTAATTGAGGATAGGTAATGGTAGTTTGATACAAGAAGGATAGGATAAAATTTATTTGAACACAAGCTGTCCAAAACTGTCCACAGTAAAAACAACTACTGCCACCCTTTTTTTTTTAAATTTTATATCTCTCTCATTTCTTATTCAAATTAGGCTTATGAATGTGTAATTAAAGATTTAGATGTTAAATCTAACATATCAAAAATTTAGAAAAAATTGGATTGCTTACTGCTTGCAGTCATGAAAATAATAAGAGATGTCAATATGGAATTTTGAGCCTGATGGCAGCTTTGGAGTTTAGATTTTAAAATACTATAGCTAGAGTTTTAGAACTCCAATTGAGATGTGTGATATCTTGTTAGAAAGCTTAGGAAGTCTACTTTAACATACTAAACGATGAGAATTTAATAACTAATAGATTAGTACAGATTATAGGAAGAGCCAACACATATGTGATAAGATTTTTTAAAAAACATGTATGTGGAAGCTATCTAACTTGGAAGCAAAAGATAATTTTAAGCTAACCAATAAGAATTTTATTTCTTGAAGACTCCAAAATTCACGTGCTGCAGCCAAAGGAATATGCATGGGTATGTGAATTAATAAAAATAGAAGTGGTAAGCAAGAGTCAATGAGAAGTCAATAAAGTGAATAAGACAAGTTAAGTCCAAGATTCTTGAACAATCTTCTAAGGCTATCAACGTGGCAACTAATAAACTTAGAATCAAAAGATAATTTCAGCCAAGAACATAAGAACCAATCAAATTTGGTCTCTTGTATAAGCTTTCCACGTGCATATATGATCATTAATGAAGGAAATCTTTCTTTAAACATTAAAATATTGGTACAAGCATGATATATGTATGTTGTTGTGAATTTTATGAAGGCAAAATGGGAAAAACTGAATTATGGTCATGTGTGTGTAGCTATAGGAATTGAGCAAATGAAATCAAGATATTCAACAAGGTTCCACGTGTAACTAGGCCAAGGATCAAGGAATATTTGCAAAGCTTGACCAAAGAAAAATCTAGTGCATAAGATAAGATTTTAGGATATATCCCTTAAGTAATGATTAGTTAGTTACATTTCAACCAAACTAACTACTATCCAAGTTGAAACCTAACTAAACCCTTTCCATTCTAACTAAATTAATACGAATAGCCTATCACACTAAAAAAAATTTGCACGTAAACTCCTAGCCTCAAAGCTTATTCTCACAACCTACTTGCTTTCACTTAGCACTTTGTTTTCCTTTTTTCATTTGTTCATAATCGTAGCCACTTCTAGTGTCCTATATCTCTATTTTCTTCTTTCTTTTATATAAATACTTTCATACTTGAAGAACTTTAAAGAAGTACAACCACTTCTTGAAGAACTTGGACACAACTTCACCTAAGGTAGGCTAGGCTTTAATCTTTAATTAAGGGTTTATTTGGACTAACTTATATGTATAATGGTGCAGATTTATGGTTGATCATTTAGGCTAAATTTTAAGATCATTGAAGGTTATTTTATGATGTGGTCATGTTGATTTAAGAATAGGATAATTTGATGATTTAAATGCTGAAATATTAGTAATGTTTGGACTTGATTTTGATGATCCTTTGAATTGATTTTTGATGGTATTTGGACTGTTAGCTTATATATATGTGTTGAAACTATTTTAGATTAATTTTAAGAAGTAGAGGTTGAATGGTATGTGGACAAATGGTTTTAATTACTTAAGTGATTCAGTTTTGAGAATTAAATATTAGGGTGGTAAATTGACAAGAGAATAAGGGCTAAACTAAGATATAATTTTTTCTTATGTCTAAATAAATTAGAAATTATTTGATAGATATATTATGGTTTACTAGTTAGATTACTAACATGTTGTCTTTAGCTTGAGGATATTATGTTGCCATGCACAAGTTGGCATGATTTTGATTGAATGATGTATGATGGTTGAGCCATACACGTGGTATATTGTGATAAAAAATATTTCCATGAGGTTGTATGTATTTGCTCATGGATGATATTATTGATGAGAATGATGGATTTGATGTGATGATATATATTGATTCATGTTTCCAAATCCAGTACGAGATGTAGAGACCAGGTACAAAAACATAGAATTGTCATGCATGATTAGCTTAATACGGCTGCAACATTTCTACATCTAATACGAGATGTAGCTATATACAGTATGATATGTAGAGGCCATGTGCACCTTGAAATTTCATTCATGCACACATGTTGTTGAATGGTTATTTATTGTATGGATTTTATTGGAGTTTATTGGTGGTTACTAACATACTAACGTATTGATTGTTTAGTTTTGCCTACTAAATTTTTTTATTTCTCACTAGATTTGTTTCATTTTTTTTATAAATGGCCATAGTGATAATTTTTCTTGATGTCCTAGACTTGGGATGGTACAGAGCTGAAGAAAGAAATTGCTATGTTATGACCATACACCCTATTATCTAGATTTATGTATATTTAGGAACTACAATGAAGTATGGTGAATCTCGTGTTTGTATGACAAGAAATGATGTAATCAAGAAATCAGTCACGTTTAATGAACAAGAATTTCACCTATAAAATTTACAATTTTTATTAATATATGTTTCTTAAAAATAAACACTAATAAAAATTAACTAGAAATATATTAGGTCGTTACAAGGCCCACCAAAATTTGTGATTTCTCTAAATTTCAGTCAATAATAAAGAAAGGAAAAAAAATATGATTTTGGACCCTATACTTTCAGTGAATCATGAATTTAGCTCACGTACTTTCAAAGTGTAATTTTAGTCCCTATACTTTAAATAATACATGGATTTAGTCGCTGCACATTAACGAAGTTAGCTCTGCTACCAATGTTGCAATTTGTGGCAATTTAAGTACAATTCGTGACAGTTTAAAACCCCTGAATGTCTTATTCAGTAATTAGTTAAACTTAACAATTATTTGTAATTTTAGCTACCACATATTAGATCCCTTCTATTTCAATTTCCATCAACTAACTACACACCCAAGAAATTTAAATCAAAATACAAAGCTATCAACACTAAGAAACAAGAAACAAACTAATCACTCAAAATTAAAACAAAAAAGCTCCCTCAAAATTAACAGAAAGTAAGAAGAAAAAAATCAAATTTTAACTCAACCCGGTTTTGCTTCGAGTCCCACTCTTGTTCGATAGGGCACCCTGCACCACCACCCTTGAATATAATAACCTTGGCTTTATATATAAAGAAAAAGGAAAAAGAAGTTTAAATTTTCTATTTTCGGTCGCAAAAAGCTTCGTGACGAAATTAGCGACAGAATTAGCGACGGATTTAGCGACGACTGGAATGCCACGCCAGTAGCGTGGGAAGTGCTCCAGAAAGCTATTTTTCACTGGAATGCCACGCTGGTAGCGTGGGACTCACGCTGATAGCGTGGGAAGTGCTGCAGAAAGCTATTTTTCACTGGAATGCCACGCCAGTAGCGTGGGAGCCACGCTAGTAGTGTGGGAAGTGCTCCAGAAAGCCAATTTCCACTGGTATGCCACGCTGGTAGCATGGGCTTCACGCTGGTAGCGTGGGAGCACGGGCTGAGGGCCTATAAAAGGCCATTTTCGCTATTTTTGAAGGGGAAAGCTTCTTCTTCTTTCTCTGAACGCCCTTCCACCATTTTTGTAGCTCCCAAGCTTCCTAAACCTTGGTTTGTTCACCAAATCACTTCCTTTATATACCAATCTTGCTAGAAACACTTAGTGAGCTTGAATCCTTCATCAATTCTCCTTGAAAACCCCCAAATTAAAGAATCCCTTTCTCAAGGGAAGTTCATAGAACTTGAGTTCGGCGAGGAACGGCAGCGATTCGTGGGTACCCAAGCTAGGGGGAGTCATCCTTGGGCCTTCCTTGTCATCCTTGAGGTAAGAAACTCAAGATTCACCATTTAATTTATGAGTTGGGGTTTTGGGTGAATAGTGACCCACTTGTGATAGAGCTAGTATTAGCCTTGGGTCCTTTAGAAACATGTGTTTAGAATGTTGTGAGGATGAAGGATTAGCTCTCATATGTGAATTTGGTGAACTTTGATTTTTGGCTCTATGTAATGCATGTTTAGTGGTGTGTTGAGTTGCTTAGCCTTGTTTTGACATGCAAGAGCCTTGGTTGATGGCTTTGATGGCCTTAGAAGGCTATTGGAGTGGTGCCTTGTGTGTGGAAGGACCGTTTAAGCCATGTGTGAACCCTTGGGGACTTGGGCTGTGGTGAGCTTTGAGCTCTTTATGTCGGCTCTTACCGATGTCTTGTGAAGACACTAGTGTTTTGGCTAGGCCAAGCTAGACCATTGAGGGTCTATGAGTGGTATGTTATTGGTTGAACTCTGAAAAACCTTAGGCTAGATGACCTTGTGGTTTGGAAAGGATTGTGAGTCCTTTCGTTGAACGGTTGAGAACCGTATTATGCTTTGTGCTTTTGTGGCTGTATGGATGTTGATATATGATTGTGTGCCTTGTATAGGGCGTGACACCGCGGGTGTCAGTGGCGTAGGCCACCGAGCAGGGAAAGAACCGCAGAGCTCGGCTTTGCCAGGTAAGTTCTTGGTCCTTTGGGGATGTTTCCCACTTGCTTGTGCTCCACCATACACTGAGGGAGTGGTGGTTACATTCATGATACATGCATTATTGGTTGTTGCATACTCATGATGATATATGCTTGTAACTGTGCTTGAGATATGTATGATACCTGTTGTTAGATCTTCTGGCCAGTTAGATAGATGTGGACCTCCCTAGGAGATGGTTCCCTCCTAGTTGGTTTGCTCATGGGTGATGATGATCCCAGGGTGATGATGATCCCCTAAGACCATAGAGATAGGTGTGTCCCTTTGCGGTTGACTGCCTATTCTCGGAGGTACAATATACGTGCGTCCATGCGTAAGGGGTAGCTCCCGATGGGATGGCACGGGTGTGAATTCCGGTTTCACACTGAGGTTTGGTGTTGATTGGATCCACCTTACATTAGAGCTAGATGACTTGCTGTATTATTATGAGGGCCGGGAGGCCAGTGTATTGTGAAACCTTGATGACGCGTGTCATGATGAGTGAGCCAGGGTGGAGGAGATGCCTCCAAGGACCCTGAGCTTACTGAGATGTATATCTCACCCCGTGTGGGGCTTATGTTGTTTCAGGTGACTCTTCTGGCAGAGAGGAGCGGTCTCAGGGCGGGAGGCCCCAATAGAGACAGTGCTTGGCTGTGAGGCAGCAGTGAAAAGCTTGGAGCTCGGCTCA
>PYAF01004523.1:0-14317 GCA_007407185.1 Glycine tomentella | reverse complement strand
AAAAATGGAGGGGAAAAAGCTTTTCTTCTTCCTTGGACCTCCAAACCTCCATTAATGGCAGTTCCAAGCTTTCTGGGACCCTAGATACTAGCCTAAACACTTGATTTTCGCTGAGAAACTTGAGAGAAAGGATTAGAGAGCTTAAATCCTTCATTTCCTGCTCTTGAACCCCTTTTTGTGAGTGAGAAGTGAATTCTCAAAGGAGAAACTCAGAGAACCTGAGTTTTGGCGAAAACCACAGTGTGAGAAGGACACTAAAGCTTCAGAAGGCTGTGCTGAGGGTTTCTGAGTCGTCACTAAGGTAAGAGACTCACGTTTCTCCGTTTAATTTTGACTCTGAGGGGTTCCATGAATAGTAACCCATATAACCCATATGAATTGGGGCTAGAATTAGCCCAGGGTTCAGTAGAGAAACTTGTTCAGGATAATGAATAGATGAAGGATTAGCTTTCAGTTTGTGATTCTGATAACTTTGAATCTTGGCTCTGTATATGCCTGTGTGACCTGTGTAGAGTCACTTGTTGATGATTTTCTGATAAGCCAGAGCCTTGATTAGGTTGTGTTGAGCCTGATAGGCCAGTGGAATGATGTCTGGGTTAAGGGCCAGACCGTTCTTATGGTATTCTGAATTTTGGGCCATGGTTTAGAAATATGATAAGTATTGAGTCTGTGGTGACTCAATGGCCTGATAACAACTTTGATATTGTTGTATGATCTGAGAAAAAGCCTTGTGTGGGCAGAAATGATTAAACCCTAGGATAGGGGATTTTTGATTTGCTACATTCTGTGATTAAATGTGGGTGAAATGGATTGTGATATGAAATTACTTATGCCTTGATTAGGCATTGATTCTGAGACTGTTGGCGGTGGAAGCCACAGACCTGGGAAGGAACTACGAGCTGAAACCTTACCAGGTAAGTTCAGTGTTCCCTGGGGATGAATTCCCGCTTTGGTTGCACACCACACTCCAGGGGAGTGTTGGTCATGATTCATGATGCATGCATTGGCTGTGATATGCCTTGTATTGAGATTGTATGCATTTGCATTTGATGTTTGTGCTGTGCTTGAGATATCTGTTGGCCAATAGAAGAATACCGACGTTGAGGAGCTCCGTCGTGTATTCTGGGCGTTGAGGAGCTCCGCCCGTGGCATCGAGGAGCTCTGCCACTTGAGATCTCTGTTGGCCAATAGATAAATACCGGCGTTGAGGAGCTCCGCCGTGTATTCTGGGCGTTGAGGAGCTCCGCCCGTGGCATTGAGGAACTCTGCCACACTATGACAGGACTGACGTTGAGGAGCTCCGTCAGTGGCGTTGAGGAACTCCGCCAGGCATTGAGGAGCTCTGCCTCCTGTCATAGATCTGATTGTGATGATGATTATGTTATGTTGAGGCCAGTGTGCCATCTATGAGATGTATATACCTGTTTATGTGCTGTGAATCTGTGGGCCAGGGTGGGAATCATTTTCCAAGAACCCTGAGCTTACTGAGATAGGTTATCTCACCCCGTGTGGGGCTTACATGATTTCAGGTGATGTTTCTGGCAGAGAAGAGCAGTCTCAGGGCAGGAGGCCCAACTGAGACTAGGCTACTTGCACTAGGAGCTGAATGGCTCTGTTTTGATTATTTTGATGCTGTATAAGTTCTGTACTCCCTCATGAAGGGTTGATATTCTTTTGTATCACCACGGGTTGTGTGGTGTGGACTGTAGATACTCATATGTATATGTACAGAACTTTGTTATATATGATACGTACCATTTCCCTAAAAATAAGTGTCTTATATCTGTTATCTGCCTGTATAATGAAGTGGTCTGGCTTGTTGATATATGATTTGAAAAACTGGATCAGTATGGGATTGTAGTGTGATTTTGTATCGTTGTGATTTACAATTTTGTTATTCCATACATAATGAATCAAGAAAAATGATTCTGCACTACCGCTGACTACTATTTTATGATAATTGCACGCTAAACTGATATTATAAATGTTAACGCACCGGAGGCCTACGGGGTGTAACACCTCATCTAATCCTCAGCCTCAAACACCCCCTAATAGGTTGGACATTTGGTTCAACAAAGAGGCTGATAGGGTAAACTATCTTCAGTTCTTTGCCACCAAACCCATTAGTTCACCAAAGTACCTTAGTCTAGATTGGGTTACTAAGGAAGGTTTTTTGTTTCTTGCCTATCTAGAAAACCAAGGTCTTAGGCAATTTGTAGAGATGAAGGGGACCTACTACCCTGATTTGGTAAAGGTCTTTTACACTTGTATCAAAGGGTCTACGAGTGGGGAGATAAAATCTGTGGTCAAAGGGGTTGAGATGATCATCACTCCAAATATTTGGGAAGCAGTTGCTGGGGTAATTTGTGAGGGGGAGAGGAAGTTTAAAGAAAACCCAAAGGGCTATAGTAAAATAGATACCTATAGAGGTATGCTTACCAACCCTGATATGCAACTCAGAAATAGGTTGGGTGCTGGTCCTATGACCTCTGAGGATAGGTTGCTTCACTATATCATCACCTATGTCCTTACACCTAGGGGAACCAACCATGCCCAAGCCACTAATGAAGACCCACAACTTGTGTATGGTCTGAAGCACACAATACCCATGAATTGGGTCATCATTTTTCAAGAAATCATGCTAAAGTCCAAGAGACTTGTAAATTACCCTTTCCCTTACCCAATTCTTGTGTCAAGGTTCATTTATTATTTTAACATTGATGTGACAAATGAGGTGGTTGATAATACAAATTCCTCAAACAGCCTTATCCAACAAAAGCACTTAACCAAGCTTAGATTGGTTAAAACACCAGATGGTTGGGTGATGGCTGGGCAACAACAGCAAGTGCCCTTACAGATGCCACAACCTAATCCTGCTGAAGCTGGTGCTCAAGAGGAGTCTTCTGAAGAATCTATAGATCCTGCTCAGTCTCTCTACACTCCTTTTGAATCCCTCATGCTGAGCAAGATGGATGGGATACTCAACATGCATCATGAGTTAAAGGCTGAAACTCAAGGAGCTTTTAGAGAGATAAATGAAAGACTAGATGCTATTGAAGCCCAACTAAGGATGGATGATTCAGAAGATTTTTAAATCTTAGTTTTTTTTTGTGTTATGTTTTTTTTTTTAATTTTTTTTTGTCTTAAGGTTGTAATTTTCCCCATTTTAATGCAATATTATTGATCAGTTTATTTTAATCCGCTGTGCCTTGCATTTTTTGACTTTAAAAAGCAAAATAGGGGGAGAAAAATTGAATTTACACGTGCTCTGTATACACCTCTGTTTGCCCCTGTTTTTGTAACCGTTTTTATGCAAAAATTTGGTCTGCATAATTTGAGAAATTTAGGGGGAGATAATTGATTGCTTCATATTGATATACCATGTGAATGAATGCTAAGTCAATCACAGAAGCTTTTAACACTTGTTCTTGGAAAGATATTGATTAATTTTCAGGTGTGAAAGGCTTAAATAAAAACTTTGGTGCTTCTTCAAATTAATCACAAGACCCAATGCTATTCAATTCAAAATTTGGCATGTTTAAAGCCAAAAAAGAGGAGATTGTTGAATTAAGGGGGAGCCACTTGAAGCACAAAGGATAAATTGATTCAAGAAGGAAGGTTTTGAACTTTCAACATGCCATGAAGCCTTGAAGATTAATTTGTGATTGAATATAAAAGGAAGAAACCATTTCTGGTGATCCAAGTGCATTGCATTCATATCATTTATTGAATCCATGTGGTTATGAGAAAGAGTTCACAAGGCTTTGATAAAATTGCATAAGTTTTTAAATCAAATTATAAGGTTTTGGAAAAATAAGTTTGTTTCTGGTATAATCAATTATTTCAACAAAACAATCGATTATTTTGATCTTTGTATTTTTTGGAAAACCTTTCAAGAACAATGTAATCGACTACTTGTCGGGTTAATCGATTATTTTCACTTGATTCATTTTTTAGAATGCCTTGATGAACATTGTAATCGATTACCAATGAACTATAATCGATTACATAAGCTAAAATTAGAAATCATCTTTCTGTCTTAATCGATTACCCAAAATAGTAATCGATTACATCATATGCTATGCTTGCATGATTTTTTGTTTTAATCGATTACCAAAATCCATAATCGATTACCCAATGCATATTTTGGCTTAGAAGCTTTCTGACTTAATTGATTACCAGAGTTTGTAATCGATTACATAGTTCAAACTCGTTTTATATACCTTCCTGGTATAATCGATTACCAAAGGAAGTAATCGATTACACAATGCTTTCTTTATTGAACATCCTTCTGGTGTAATCGATTACTCATCGTAATAATCGATTATTTTGATTGAAAACCATACCCAAAATTTTTATGAACACATTAATCGATTACAAGCTTGATTTAATCGATTATATAAGTAAAATAATCGATTACAGAAGCGTATTTAATCGATTACCAACAGTTATAAAAGTTTGTTATAAATAGACCTTTGGCTCAGCTGTTTTTCTAACTTGACCAATTCGTATTACTGAGCATTCAAAGGCCTTTCAAACACTCTTTAGTGATTCTCTGGGTTCATAAGGTTCTTGCTTTCACAATACTTTCATGAGTTTTTAAATTGAAGAAAAAGCAAGAAGGTTCTTTACAAAGTTTTAAGGAAGTAATGTTCTGAATCTGTTTTCAACATGCAACCTGATTAATCATTCATATGTGCATTATTCATTGGATCATCAGGTGACTTCTTTCCTTAAACTTTGCAGTTGTATCATAGTTATTCAATTTCTGTAAAGATTGGCTTATTGTAAATGGGTTTCTTGCATGATAACTAGAGATAGGGTTTCTCTAGAGGTTGCTGAGTAGTGTTCTCAGTGGGGTTTGGTCTCTAAGGGTCTAATAGTGTTTTAGATCTCCGAACTTTATCTAGGGTTGATAAAGAGAGGCTTGTAATATCTTGTAAGAATATTATTTGCAATAGTGGAACTCCATTCTCGTGTTGAGTGGAAGAACTGGATGTAGCTTCATAGTGTTTGAAGTGAACCAGTATAAAATTGTGGTTGATCTTTATTCTATTCTCATCATCTCTTATTGCTTTGGTTTTTGATTCAAACTACTTGCACAGAAACGATTTCAATTGTCTATTGATTTTCTTGACAGAGGAATTTGATTGAATATAAGATTGGTTGATTTGAAAACAATTTTAAAGTGATAAAGATCCTGTGGAAAACTCTGATTTGAAAATTTTAAATTACCAAGGTTCAACAAATTCACCCCCCCTCTTGGTTGTTTAGAAGTATTCCTATTATTTTCAATTACTTCTGATTAGTTAGAGTATAGATTAGTCTACTTAATGTATTTTCAAAGTTAGTTATTTAGTTAGAGTCATTTTGTACAAAATAGATTTTTAGAAACTTCTAGTGCAAGTTTTAGATCAAAATCTTCTCTCTCTTTTTCTCTCAACTATTCTTCACATTTCTTCATCTCTTCAACTTTGTTCTTCTCTTTCTCAATTTTAGTTGTTCTTCCAATGGTGATGACTATGGAGGGTTAAACAACTAATCAATCCAAGGATCCAGTTCAATCAATGTCAAATTTGAGTTTTGGTTAAGTATTTTGAATTTTTTTTTGGGAATGTTCATCCTCTTCTCCAATTCTATTTTCGTATTCATGATTTTGAATATGTTTAGGATTGGGAACGAAGTAGGTTATTGATGAATTCCCTAATTCAAATCCTAATTATAGATAAGTTGGATGATACTTCAATCTAATTTGTGATCTCAAAGTAATTAGGCTATGGAAGGCTAAACAACTAATCAATCCAAGGATCCAGTTCAAGCAATGACAAATTTGAGTTTTGGTTAAGTATTTCAAATTTTGTTGTGAATGTTCATCCTCTTCAATTATATCTTTGTATTCATGATTCTGAATGTGTATAGGATTGGAAACGAAGTAGGTTATTGATTAATTCCCTAATTCTAATCCTAATTACAGATAAATTGGATGATACTACAATTTGATTTATGATCTCAATGTAATTAGGCTATGGAAGGCTAAACAGCTAATCAATCCAAGGATCCAGTTCAAACAATGACGAATTTGAGTTTTGGTTTAGTATTTCAAATTTTGTTGTGAATGTTCATCCTCTTCTCTAATTATATTTTTGTATTCATGATTCTGAATGTGTTTAGGATTGGAAATGAAGTAGGTTATTGATTAATTCCCTAATTCGAATCCTAATTATAGATAAATTGGATGATACTTCAATCTGATTTTGATCTAAATGTAATTAGGGATTAGTTCGATTGAATTACCTCTAATTAGATTGATTGAACCTTCATAACAATGAAAACTGTATTAACAACACACAAGAACCAAGAGGGGGGTGAATTGGTTGTTCTTGGCCAATTAAAATTTCTTAAACAATCAGAGTTAAAAAGATCATATCGCAAAACAATCCAATAACACTTTCAATCAATCAAACACCAGTCTTTAAAGAATGCAACCAAAATGTTTTTTGTTGATTGTGAAAGATACACCAACGAATGACAATTAATAACCACAAGAAAAGATAAAGATGACGTAGTCAATACCAGGATTTATACTGGTTCACTTCTCAACCTAGAGAAGTTATATCCAGTTCTTCTAACCAACTAGTTAGAGTTCCATTATATTAACAACATGTTCCGTACAAGCTCATACAATCACTCTCAATTAGACCTAGATTGAGATCAAGAAATCTAGCTCACTTGGAATCTTATTGATCAAGACATAGAGAAAACCCTTCTCTACTCTTCCCTCTAGAAACACATATTCTAGACAAGCTTTAAGAAAGACTATTGCTATAGTTACACAAACAGAAATCCTAAAAAGAAATTACAAACAAGTTGTATGGAGAGCAACCACCTGATGATCCACTACAGATGAATGTAAAAGATTACCAAACTGGAATCATGGTGGAAAGAAAACTATCTCAGAACTTTCTCTCCAAAACTTCTTTAGAAACTTTGCCCAAAAAGAAATCCTCTTAAGAAATCTTGAAGCTTGAAGATTTGAGGGACTAACAAAGAATAACACTTTGTATTTTTTTCTTTCTTTAGAAAGATTATGAAAATCCTTTGATATTTCGTGGTCTATTTTTTTAAAACATGCTTCATTTATTCATAGAAAACTATTTTAACTGTCAGTAATTGATTAATTCACTGTTTGTGCAAATATCAAAAGTTTTTGGTCCTAAAAGAGAAAATATGAAGGACCAAAAGACAATTATTAAAAAGTATATTGGGGTCAAAATCCAATATCAAAAAAATATGAGGACCCAAGAGTTAAAAAAAAAAGTTGACAGCCAAAATTTAAAATTCATAGCCCTCTCTATTATTGTGTGCTTATGATTGCTTTATAGCACTATCTTTGGCATAATTACAATGGTTTATATTTAGCCAATTTTTTTATATCCTCATCATTGTCTTTCTTTGACTTTCTTTTTCAGTTGTACTTTTCTTGTTGAGCTTTTATTGCTTGTCTTCTAAATTTCTAAGGTTTTGTCTTAGAGTTTTCTTTCTTCCTTGACCTCTTTAAGTTGAGTTTGGATTTGTTTCATCTTTCACTTTGGATATTCTTTGAATATGAATCTTTGGTTGAATTTCAAGAGTTGAAAAAGAGTTAGAGAGTGGAAATAGACAAGAGTGAACCTTATAGAAAAAGTCTTATAAGTGTGAAACACGAGTGTTGAAGAGTGTAAACACTTAGTGAGTGGTAAGGTCCATTTTCTTGTAGCAATGGTGTCCGATAGCGATAGTGATCCACCTTCACCTAGAACCGCTAAGATAATGACTTCATTGGCTAAGAAAATGGATAGGTTGCAAAGAAACGTTGAAAGGAGGATGGGAGAACGTTTTGATGAGATACACCGAAGTACTCAAAAGTTGAGTGGAAGAATGAAGCACATGGAGAGAATGAGACATCATAGGTCACCTCATTCTTCTCAAGGGAGTGATGATAGCCATGAAGATAGTAGAAGGCATAGGCATAGGCATAGGAGGAATAGGGATGGAATGGAAGATGTGAAATTTAAACTTCCTAAGTTCCTAGGTACTAATGACTCGGAGGCTTACCTTGATTGGGAGATAAAAGTTGACCAAGTTTATTATTGTCACAATTTTAGTGAAGAAAAGAAAATGAAGTTGGCTAGTTTAGAATTTGAAGGGTATGCCATGGCTTGGTGGACTCAAGTGCAAATGGAAAGAGGAAGATTGAGGAGACATAGACCAGACACATGGATGACAATGAAAGGAATCATGAAGGAGAGATTTGTTCCACCTCAATACATAAGGGATTTGCATAACAAATTTCAAAGACTTTATCAAGGAAATAGACGTGTTGATGATTATTACAAGGAGATGGAGATTTCTTTGGTAAGAGCAAACATTGAGGAGACTAATGAGGCTACAATGGCTAGATTTTTGAATGGCTTGAATAGGGACATTCAAAATGTTTTGGAGCTTCAAACTTACAACACCATGGATGAACTTATACATAAAGCTATGAAAGTGGAGCAACAATTGAAGAGAAAAAAAGCCTACAAAATGTCTTCATATGGTTATTCATCTTGGAAGGATAAGGACACTTCCAGGAAGGGTTCTTCTTCCTAACATTTTGAAAAAAAGTCTTCAAGAGGTAATCCTAATCCTACTACTCATTCTTCTTCTAATAAATCTAGTTCAATTAAATGTTTTAAATGTTTGGGTAAGGGTCATATTGCATCCCAATGTCCAAACAAAAGGACAATGATTGTGTTAGAAAATGGAGAGTTGGATAGTGAATCCTCTAGTAGTTCTCATAGTTCCATTAGTGAGGTGAGGATGATTGTTTTCTTAAACCAGAAGAGGGAGATCTTTTGATGGTAAGACGACTCATGGGTAGCTTGTGCAAAAATAGAGATGATACACAAAGAGAAAACATTTTCCATTCTAGATGCTTGGTGAGTGGAAAGGTTTGTTCTCTAATCATTGATGGAGGAAGTTGCACCAATGTTGCAAGCACTAGATTAGTGGATATGCTTGGTTTAAAAACTATCCCTCACCCTACACCTTATAAATTGGAATGGTTGAGTGACAATGGTGAGTTGGTGGTGGATAAGCAAGTGTTGCTTACATTCTCCATTGGCAAATATGTGGATGAAGTGCTTTGCGATATGGTTCCCATGGAAGCCGACCATGTGTTGCTTGGTAGACTTTGGCAATATGATAGAGATGTGGTACACAATGGGGTCACCAATCGATACTCTTTCCTTCATAAAGGTAACAAGGTAGTTCTCTCACCTTTGTCTCCAAGTGAGGTGTGTGAGGATCAAATAAAAATGAGATTGGAGAAAAGGAAAAGTAAATTAAAGAAGAAAAGAGTCCTTTGAGAGAGAAAAGCCTAAAAGAAAAAGATGGCAAAAAGAGTGAAAATAGAGAACAAAAGAAGGGAGACAAAAAGAGTAAAAAAAAATTAGAAATAAAAGAAAGTTTGTTCATCAAACCTAAGGAGGTTAAGAGAGTGATGCTAGCTAGACAACAAATGTATTTACTCATTCCCAATTATATGTGTTTGTCTTCTAGTGCCCTTGAGTTGCCTCAAGGTTTTGATTCACTTTTAAAGGAGTTTTAGGATGTCTTTCCACAAGACATACCCCATGGCTTGCCTCCTTTAAGAGGAATTGAGCATCAAATTGATCTTGTTCCAGCAGCTTCACTTCCTAATAGGGCGGCCTATAGGAGTAATCCGGAAGAGACCAAGGAGATTCAAAAGTAAGTTGAAGAGTTGATGCAAAAAGGATGGGTAAAGGAAAGCTTGAGCCCATGTGCAATGTCGATCATCCTAGTCCCCAAGAAAGATGGCAAATGGAGGATGTGCAAGGATTGTAGACCCATCAACAGCAAAACTGTGAGGTCCAAGAGAGGCAAGGATTCGATTTTTATGGTTGTTGATAGGTTTTCCAAGATGGCGCATTTCATACCATGTCACAAAGCGGATAATGCTTGTCATGTGTGGATCTTTTCTTTAAAGAAGTAGTGCGTCTTCATGGATTACGTAGGAGCATTGTGTCGGATAGGGATTCCAAGTTTTTGTGTCATTTTTGGAAAACTTTGTGGGGAAAACTTGGAACCAAACTTCTTTTCTCCACCACTTGTCATCTTCAAACCGATGGACAAACTAAGGTAGTAAATAGAACGCTCTCATAACTCCTATGGTGTTTCATCAAAGGTAATTTGAAAACTTGGGAAGAATGGTTACCCCATGTTGAATTTGCTTATAATAGGGTAACCAACTCTACTTCTTCTTTTTCTCCTTTTGAGGTTGTTTATGGTTTTAATCATTTATCTCCTCTTGATTTAATTCCCTTGCCTAATGATTCTTCTATTTTGAGTATGGATGGGCTTTCTAGAGCCACTTTTATTAAGGATCTCCAGGAAAAGGTGTGAAATCAAATTGAGAAGAAGATGGAACAATATGCACGACATTCTAACAAAGGGAAAAAGGCTATGGTATTTGAACCCGGTGATTGGGTTTGGTTGCATCTAAGAAAGGATAAGTTTCCTTCCCAAAGGAAATCTAAACTCCAACCTAGGGGTGATGGACCTTTCAAGGTCCTTGAGTGGATTAATGACAATGCCTACAAGATAGACTTGCCAAGTGAGTATGGAGTGAGTTCTACTTTTAATGTCACTGATCTTTCTCCTTGTGATGTAGGTGTTTTGAATGCAAACCGAGGATGGATTCTTTTCAAGAAGGAGGGGATGATAGAGGACTATCTAAGGATCATGACGATGGAGGTCCATTACAAGCCAAAGGTCTAGAAAGAGAGCTTGAAGCACTTCCTTTGGTGAGCTTTGAAGGACCCATGACAAGAGTTAGAACCCAAGCCCTTTAAGACCACATCAAAAGTCTTATTTTGTTGTAATAAACATTTGCTGTCTATTTTAATCAATTAAATGTGTCTGTAATCGATTAAAATGCAAATGCTGTCTGTTTGTCTGTCTGTTTTATTCGATTATTTCATTGTCGTAATCGATTATTTGTCTGTTTTAATCGATTATTTCATTATGTAATCGATTAAATAGCACAGAACACTCTATTTTAATCGATTATGCTTCGTTTAATCGATTATTTTCATTTAAAATGGTACTACAACTTTCCTTTTATTGTTTTCATGTAATGGACTTTGATATTTCCGTAAATAGGCCTAAACCTATGTTTTTGAGGGGTTTATTAGAGGTCTAGCCCTATAAATACTCAGACTTTGCTATTTTTGGTTAACTTGGATTAATGAAATTAAGCTTTTGCTTGAGAGCTTAGCCTCTTGTTGGTTCTTGATTGAGACCAAATTGATTCTTATCAAGGAAGCTTTCCTTTGCGGCGAATCTTCCTACGACTTATCGTTCCGTTTATGGATCGTGGCGTCATTCCTAATCATTCCTTAATCTTCTCCATTTTTCTATTTAAGTTTCAAACCACCATTAATGGAGTCTTGAAGCTTGCATTCCGGAAACGATCAAATCCAAGCATTCATGTCTTGGAAGTCATCAGAACATGTCACCTGTCATGTGTCTAAAGCATCCACTGTCTAGGTACAATAATGATGATTTTCCTATAAAACACACTTGCAACAATCAAATTAAGTGGCAAAGATAGATACCCAATTTAGGTTAGGTCTATAGGGGTTAGCTATTTTTCTCTTTTTCTTTGAAACCCAAATGCATTCTCCATTAGGTACATAGAACCTTCTAGTATAGCACCTATGAGATGTATGACCTTTTTTCATGCAGTAATTACAAGTTATAGATTTTGATGCTCTTTCAAAATGAGTCATTTGGTTATACTTTGTTTTTGAAAAGCCTTTTTGATTCTTCTGTTTTGGTGGTACAAACTTGGTTTTTCCAAAAGGTTTTGCTCCATGTTTGTAACCCAAACCAGATGTATCTCCAGCATACTTTTGTACACTTAGGATTTGATCTAAAATGCATTTTCCTCTATAAAGCTTTTCAAAAGATCAACCAAATAAGAATTTTCTGTTAGTAATTCCATATATATTTCAGATTGACCCTTTTTGAAATCATCAAACTCTTTTTGCAAAATCTTGCATTTATCTACATTTGAAGAAGAAGAGACACATACACACCCATTAGCTTTGTAGCTTGAAACAAGTTTTTCATTTGCTTCCTTCAAGTTACAAATTTCAGATTGCATTGATGCAATTTTGGTAACATGCCATTTAAGGTTACTTTTCAGCCTATTGTTGGAGGTTACAAGTTTTTTAGCCTCCTCATGCATTTCATGAAAAGCATCAACAATTTGATTAAATTCAGAATTTACCTCTGATTCAGCAGTTGAGAATTCTTCATCTTCACTAATTGTGGAAGTGAAGCATACATTAGCTCCTTCATTCTCAGTTGATGATTCAGAAGTTGTTGAGGCATTGTCTTCCTATGCTATGTAGGCTTTCTTTGGCTTTCCTTCTTTCATTGCCTTCTTTTCACCTATTTACTTTTTCAAAAAAATAGCACATTCAGATTTAATGTGGCCTTGCTTACCACATTTGAAGCAAGTGAAGTTAGTGTTATTGTTGTCATTTCTTTTGTTGAACTTTGATAACATCCTGTTCTTGTTTTTCTTCATGAACTTGCTGAATTTTTTAACTATTAGGTTTATGTGTTGTTAGACTTTTGGCAAGCGTACCAATTGTCGTTGTAAGTTACAAAATTTATAAAAGTTCGTCTCCACAGGGACTTGATTTACTCAGTTAATTCAAATAAAGTTTAACAGTTTAATAGTTTATATACAGTGATTGTGAACGGAGTTGCATGTGATTGTGGATAGAAATTACAAAAATTCAAAAGAAACGGAATAATAAATCTAGTACAAAAGATTATGAATGATTACTGAAATTAAAACGAGTTTGATTGATTAAAGAGCGTAGGATTGGATTTCATCGTTCATACCCTTAGTATTCATTTAATATTACCAAGCATAAGTTATTTTCTATTATTATTGATGCACACATAAAATCATCCGAAATCGATGTCTCGCATTTGAGAATCCTAAGAATATTTATCAAATATCGATTTCTCGCATATGAAATAAATATCCCAGCGTTACGATTATATTCGCGTGTTTATTTGTAATCTAAACGTTATGCTCTATGTCTAGCAACGTAACGTAAAGAGTAAATTTATTCATTTCAAACCCTAAGATTACTTCTCAATCTCACTTCGAGTTTAAGTTCGTGATACTAGTGATTAAGTAGTATCAAGCGTTAAGTACGGAATAAATTTACCAATAATAAATAAAAAGACTTATGCAAAAATAAATATCAAAAGAAATACTGTAAGGGTAAGAAGATTACATCCAATCCTTTGAGAAAAGCTAGCCGAGCATGGGCAGAATCTCCGTAGAAAAATAGGTGAAAGAATTCATCACCGCTTTCCGATTCGGCAGAGTTTCCACCCTAATTTTCTCTCTTTCACTAACCTAAACTTTCTACTAAACAAAGATAAAAGAAGCAACAAGCTTTAGAACAAGCTTAGAGCAAGGGAGAGGAGAGAAATTGGCTTTGGAGGGATGATTTTCGTTTGGGGGGTGCATGGCTATTTATAGGAGTGGATCTGTACGTGTTTGGTCGCCCAGGCGACCATTTTCGGCATGTTTTGGTCGCCCAGGCGAGCTAAGGCCCAACTTGTTGATCCATTTGGCCCACTTGACATTCCACTTGCTGAGCCACTCGCCCAGGCGAGCAATTTGCACTACATTAGCTCGCCTGGGCGAGTTAAACGTGCCTTTTGGAATAATTTTTGGGCCTTGGGCCTGATTTGCTCGATGTACATCCAAATTTTGCTTTATGGTCCCTTTTTGCTTGCTTTTTGTTTTTTGAAAGCCTCGGAAGTCCTCGAATGTAACACCCCGTAGGCCTCCGGTGCGTTAACATTAATAATATCAGGTTAGCGCTTAAGAAACATCAAATAGTATTCAGCGGAAGCATCAAATCGTTTTTCTTGATTCATTATGTATGGAATAACAACACTAAATCACAGATGAATTACTTGCTGATCCAGTTTCTCAAAGCATATCTCAGAAACCAAACACTTTATTGTACAGGCAGATACCAGATATAAACACCATACTCAGGGAAAGTTACATATATATATATAACAAGGTTCTGTACATGTACATATCCATAACTACAGTCCACACCACACAGACCGTGGTGATACCATAAGAATGGTGACCCTTCACGAGGGAGTACAGAACTATACATCCAGAAAGAAAACAAAAAAAATAGAGCCCTTTAGCTCCCAG
>PYAF01004522.1:72439-83972 GCA_007407185.1 Glycine tomentella | reverse complement strand
CGACACGCGTGACACTCCAGAACTTGCTTCTTTTATTATTTATTCTCCTCTTTTGACCTGAAATTGCACAATTGGTATTGAAATTAGATTTAAACAATAAAATACTAAACTCAACTAATTCTAAGCTATTTACCTAAGTATTTAATCAAATTCTAACCTAAAACTATTCTAAAACTAAGATGTGTTTGCAACACATCATCCACACACATTTCTCTCATACCTTTTGTCATCCAACCTATGGATACGATTTATAATTTAATTGGTCAAACAATCCTTGTGGGACGATAACTCTCTCTTATCACTTTATTACTTGAGCGTCCGGTGCACAAGCCATCTTGTCCCTTCCTTTAGCGAATGATCCTCTCACTTCCTTGGAAAGTAAAACATTTTGCCATGTCTTCGTTTGTGTCTGATGTTGGCTTGAATTAACACTAGTTGTATTTTTCTTGTTTTGCAAGTATAATCGGCGACTTTGCTTGGTGGCCCTTAGTGAAATAGGTCGGACCTGTTGGTGGAAATGTGCCACCTTTGACTATTAACCTTCTTGCTCAAGAAAGGGTCAACCTGCTGCTAGGGTTGACCCTGCTGATGCTGAAATTGTTGAGGTCTCCCCTAACATACCTTTCTCTATTTTGTCCAAGAGGAAGTGAGATGACGACTTTGGGGTGTCGGGCCGCAAGAAGTCGAGGGTCTCTTTCAGCTTTCATGCAATGAGACAAGCTATCGGGTTACCTTCCGGTTTGGGTTCGCCCTCCTACTGCTGGTTTGCAGGGTTTGCCTTCGGCTTCATTGACGGTCCAAGCTACCATTGTTGCTCCTGCTCCTCCGACTCCTCCTTCCTTACTCATTCAAGAGGTTTTTGTTTTCCTGCTATTGTGGTTATTGCATCAATTTCCTCTGCCGGTCCTATCATGGCTCCTTTGTCCACCATTGCTACGCCTTTGCCGAGCATTGGTGTGACGACCACTAGTGCTCCAGAAATTCTGCTTCCTTCCTCTTCAGCTCCATCGGTTCCTCCTTTCGCTTATTGGCGTCGACATTGCCCTCCTCTTGTTCTCGCCCCTGTGTCTCCCTTGATCATGTCTATACTTCCCATGATATTGACTCGCTGTGAAGTATGGGGTATAGGCTAGAGCAGAGAACTAAGACTAGCTTTGTGTCTTCTTTTGACAAGAATCTGATCCGGATAGTTAGGGATCATAATGCAATCGACATTGTCAAGGTCTTCCTCCAAAGAAGTTTGGCGATTCTAGAGGAAAATGCACAAAGGCATAATGAGCTACTAAGCAAGGTGGCGTCCTTAGAGGCTAAGGTCACCAAATGGAGGGCCGCTGCTCAAACTGTTTGAAGGGTAGAGCATCCCAAGGTAGCCAATGCCACTATTGTCTTTGCTAAGGTGGTTAGGTCCAATCACCAACTGTCATCGAAGGTTGTGATGCTTTGGCCAAGCTATTATGCACAAGGCTAGATGGTGATGAATTGGTTGGATGCTGCAAGGACTTGCTGAGAGAGAAGAAAGACTTGGCTGGCAAGGTGTAGAGCATTGCTGCTGAGATGGATGAGCTTGCCAGGGTGGTTGTTGACCTTGAGGCCCGATTAAGGGATACAGAGTCCAGGCTAGTGTAGAAAGCAAGACCTTGGTGGCTTTGTATAAAATAGAGAGCTAGATGACACGAGATCATCGTAGGTTTGATTCCAACCTAGTTGAAGGTCTTGTCAATCATCTGGTGATGCTTCCTTTTGCTTTGCAGAGCTTCTCCCCTGATGCTTGTGAGGAGTTAGTTTGATTTTCACTTGTTTCAAGGTCTTGTCAACCAGTTTGGTGGTATCTCCTGTTGCCCTGTAGGAGTGCTTACTAAGGGTGGACCTTGGATTTCTTGTATTCCTGCAAAAATAAAACTTAGGGAATAGAAAATTTTATCAAGGGTAGACCTTGCATACCTTGAATTTCTGTGAAGGCGAAACTATGCAACAGGAGGTTCACCAAGGGCGGACCTTGGGCTTAACGAGTCTTGGACCAGGAACGCGTTCATCCTGGATTTTGTTGAGGCTCACAAAGGGCAGACCTTGGGTTTGACAAGCCTTTGAGGAAGCGAGACTCACCAAGGGCGGACCTTGGGTTTGACGAGCCTTTGAGATGCGAGACTCACCAAGGGCAAACCTTGGGTTTAACGAGCCTTTGGAAAATCGACCAGCAACATATTCGTCCTTGGTTTTTTCGAGGCTTACCAAGGGCGAACCTTGGGTTTAACAAGTCTTTGGAGAAGTGAGACTTACGAAGGACAATCCTTGGGTTTGACTAGCCTTTGGAGATCGAGACTCACAAAAGGCGAACCTTGGGTTTAACG
This sequence comes from Glycine tomentella, assembly GCA_007407185.1. Lineage (NCBI taxonomy): Eukaryota > Viridiplantae > Streptophyta > Magnoliopsida > Fabales > Fabaceae > Glycine > Glycine tomentella. Next base: position 81,624 of record PYAF01004522.1, on the reverse strand, counting down.
AGCCTTTGGAGAAGCGAGACTCACCAAGCGCGGACCTTGGGTTTGGTGAGCCTCTGGTCTTGCAGCAGGTCAACTGAAATAAGATTTTTAGATGGGTACCATTCCATGTTCTTGGAATCCTTTTACCATATAGTTCCTTTAGCCTATATGCTCTGTTGTCTAGGCTTGCCACAACCTTGAATGAGTCTTCCTAGTTAGGTCTAAGCTTTCCCGCTTGGGGATCTTTTCTGGCTTCACCTCGGACTAGCCACACTAGGTTTCCAAGTTGAAAGGCTCGAGGTTAGACCTTGGTATTGTGTCTCGCTGATGCTTTAAGCTTGGTGGCCTCTTCTTTGATTACGGTCACTCTTGGACTTTGTCTTTTATCTCTAGTTCAACCCTCATGTTTTCTCCATTGTGTTGTTCGTGGAACAACAACCTGTTTATTGATGATTCCTCAACTTCAACAGGAATCATGGCATGTGTGTATGTGAGTCAGAAAGAAGTCTCGTTAGTTGCTATCTGGGGTGAATTGTGATAGGCCTATAGTATACTGGGGAATCCTCCTTCCATAGACCCTTGGACTTGTCGAGTCTAGTACGCAGGGCCTTAAGGATGACTCTGTTGGCTGCCTCCGCCTGACCGTTTGTCTGGGGATGTTCGACAAATGTAATAAGGTGCTTTACGCCTAGCCTAGTTTGGAAGTCTTCATAAGCTTGAGCTTTGAATTGAGTACCGTTGTCGGTGACAATGGCATAAGGGAGGCCATATCTGTTAGATACAGGGGGAGCATGAAGGTGGATCAAGATACATGTTGAAGATGAATGAGTGTTTTAGCTTTGCACATGCCATTCAATTGAAGGCATTTGTAATTGCTTGATGTAGGAGAGAATCAATCTATGATCCTTTGCATTGCATAAACATTCATTTACTTGCATTCATGATTTTACAAAAGCACATGGTTTGTGAAAAGGTTTAACATTTTATGATTGCATCAAAGTAAAGCGCTCATGGTTTTAAGTTTTTGGACAAACTATTTTTCACTATTTTAATTGATTACCACATATTGGTAATCTATTACTTGAGCTTTGAAGAACAAAATAATCGATTACCATCATTAAGTAATTGATTACTCAGTATAAACACAGAACATGACTTGACTGTGTTAATCGATTATCATTTACCCGTAATCGATTACTTAGTTCATTTATGGAACAATGAATCCATGTAGTAATCTATTACAGGTCAAAATAATCGATTACTTTGTTCATATAACCTTTCTAGAAAATTGAAGAACATTTTAATCGATTAATTTTGTTTTCAATCGATTACAAATCAAGTTTTAATTGATTACTTAGGCAATTTAATCGATTACATTCAGTTACATCAGTTTGTTATAAATAGCTGGTGGGTTTTCTGAAATTTATCAATTTCACAACTCTACAAAATTTCCAAAGTTTTAATAAGCATTATGAGATTGAGAAAGGTTACTCTGAGTTCTAAAGCGTTTGACCCACAAATTCAAATCTTCATGGTGTTTTGAAAGATTTCTTGGGCAGGATTACAAATAAGCTTTTTGGAGAAGAAGTTCTAATGGACTCCTGAACTGGTTCAAGTCCTGTTTGCCCCGATCTTCCTTGCAATGGAATCAATTCTTCAATGGAAAGGAAAACAGAGTATGAAGTGCTGCAAGAATGGAAAAAGATCGGAAATGGATTTGGATTGACACCATGGAATAGGAATTCCAATAAGTCTTGCAAGAATCACCACAATAGCTCATAAGCTATTGATAAGAAACAAGAAGTTCTTCACTAAGAACAAGGGAGAATAACTCTCAACCTCTCACATACAAAGTGCATTATAATTTCATTCAACCAAAAGTCCTTACATTCTGTTGAAATGTAGCTTATATAGGCCACAAAACTATAAGCTAATGAAATGTAAATGTGTCCTAAGTGAAATACAAATGTAGCTTCCAAGGGAAGCTATCCAAACAGCTATTTTAAAAACTAAAATCGTGCCTCTGCAGAGAAAATGGTAATTGTCGATTATTTCGAATGGTAATCGATTATTTTGGAACAAATAATCGATTACTAACTCTTGGTAATTGATTACTTTGCTCATATCAGCTTAGAAACTGACTCATGAACAAAATAATCGATTATCTCACCAAATAATCGATTATCACAGGAGCTCCCAAAACCAGGTAATCGATTACAAGCCAGAATAATCGATTATCACAGGAACTCACATCATCTCATACTTCCATGTAATCGATTACAATACAAAATAATTGATTACAGCAGAGCTATTGTCAATTCTAACATTTATACAGAGCATTTAATCGATTACAGGCTACTTGTAATCGATTACAACAGATAAATTCAGCATTTTGTAGCCTTCTCCATGGTTCTCCAAGAGATTAAGGTTGGATTGAATATGATCTTGGAGTATTTGAGCCCTAGGCCTAGTCATTGGCCCTTTAATCACCAAAGGAAGTGCTTCCATGTGTAATTCCAAGTCTTCCTTCACTTGCCTTGGTTTTAGGATTGTATCAAGTTCTAAAATTGTTTTTCATTTCAATCCTATTTGGTAACTCATATTTAGCGGATCATGAGGTTGTCTCTCTCCATTAGCTTTGCTTGTAAATTCGTTTTTGTATTTTTGGTTGTTTGTAACTTTAACAAAGGGTTCTTGAAGCTTTTTCTAGAGCGGATTTCTATATAGGGAAGAATAGAGAGGGGTTCTCTAGTTCTTGATCATTAGAAGTCTAATAGGGTTTTAGATTTCTGTTCTTTATCTAGGGTTGATAAAGGGTGATTGTTGTAAAGCTTGTAAAGAACAAATTTTGATTTGGTGGAACTCTAACCAAGGTTTGGTTGGAAAAAACTGGATGTAGCTTCTCTTGTTGAGAGGTGAACAATATAAGTTCCTGTGTTGATCTCTATCTTTTAATCTCTTCTTGCTATCTTGATCTGCGATTCTTGGTGAATTCTTTATTACTCAACAAGTTAAGTTTTTGTGAAAGTTTTCTTGGGCTGAGTGGTTTGATTGATTGTGGTGTTCTTGGTTTAATTGTGATAAAGATCCTTTAACTCTGATTTTTTAAAGATTTTAAAAAGGTAAAGTTTAAACCAATTCACCCCTCTAGGTTATTGTGTGTATTCACATTGTTTTTAATATCTATGTATAAGGTGCTTCCAGGTGAACTTTTCTATCTCGATCTATTTGGTGAAATAGTTGATGGCGACTAGCAGGGCTTTTGGCAGTGGTCCCAGTATGTCCATTCCCCACTTGGAGAAATGCCAAGGGGAGCTCAAGTTATGAAGGTTGTCAGGAGGGGTGTGTGGGATATCTGCAAACTCTTGGCATCGTCTCACCTCCTTGTGAAGTCGAGGGTGTTGGCAAGTCGTATTTGGCATGCACTACTTTGTTGGTGAGGGAGCGTCCCCAATATGGAGGACACAAATCCCTTGATGAAGTTCTCGCATAACATAGCTTGCCCGTTAGCTGTTCAGGCATTTGAGCAAGGGTGCTGTCAACCCTCTTTTGAATAGCTCGCCATCAAGTATGACGTAGTAGCTGGCCTTCTGTTTCAAGTGTCAGGCTTCATTTTCACCTACTGGTAATACCCCCGAATTAGGAAATTTTTGTAAGGGGTCATACAGTTTGATTCCTCCTCTTTACTTGTCACGACCTCCTGGATGTCTATGGTGGGAGTTTAGAGTGTCTCTTAGATGATGGTCTTGAGATGCTCGGTCTTTTTGGTGCTGGCTAGCTTGGAAAGCAGGTCTGCTCTGGTGTTGCTCTCTGGACATATGGTACATCTCAAACACCCAAAGTTGTTAATAAGAGTTTTTGCAGTGTGATAGTAGTGGAGGAGTATTCTCTCCTTAGTTTAATATTTGTTCACAACTTGTCCTTGGACAAGCTGCGAGTCGGTGTAGCATTTTAGCTTTTTGGCTTTGACTTCTTTCACTAGCTTCAGGCCTGCTATAAGCGTCTCTTATTCAACTTGATTATTTGAGGCTTTGAAGTTGAGCTTGAGAGTTTGCTCTAAAGTGACATTGCCAGGCCTTTCAAGGACGATGCATGCCTTACATCCTTTCATGTTGGACGCTCCATCCACATAGAGGTTCCACTAGTTTGGGGTGGTTTGGTCGCTGCCAGCGAACTCTACTAAAATGTCTGCCATGAATTGGGTGTTCATGGGGCCACAAATCCCTTCCTCTTGTACGAGGGATGAGCTGACGACTTCGTCAGCTACAGAGAGATATAGGAGTAGCATGCTCCTGGTCTGGGTCGACTCAGGACTGGAGACATGGCAATAGTTTTCTTGAAGGCCAAAAAATCTTGCTCGTAGGGTTCGTTCCATAGGAAAGGGTCAGTATTCCTTAGTAGACCTTAGAATGCCTTCACTTTTTCAGTGAGCTTTGGGAGGAACCTGGACAGAGACACCAGTCTATCGTTCAGCTTTTGGACTTCCTCGATGCTGGTAGGGATATGCATCTCTAGTATGGCTGTGCATTTGTCGGGGTTGACTTCTATTCTCCGGTGTTTGATCATGAATCCCATGAATTTTCCTCCGCCAACCCCAAAAGTGCATTTTTTCGGGTTGAGGCGCTTGTCGTATTTATGGATTTCTTCGAACACCTCTTTTAGGTTTGCCATGTGTTGAGCTATGCTTTGAGACTTGATGACCATGCCGTCCACATATACCTTGACATTTCATTTGATCTGTTATTTAAAGATCCAGTCCATTAGTCTTTGGTTTGTGACACTTGCGTTTCTGAGGCCAAAATGTACTTACCAAAATCTGGAGCTGCCTCATGTCAGGGTGGACATGGCCAACGTAGGTGAAAATAATAGGAATACTTCACAACAACTAATAAAGGGGTGAATTGGTTGAACCTTGGTATTTTAAAAATAAATTCAAATAAGAGTTTTAGGATCTTTATCACTTTCAAAACCAAGCAACCTTTAATTCAACCAAATAGCTCAGCTCCAAGAAAAACAATTTCACAAAACAGAACTTGTTGAACAATGAATATGACTCAAGAATTAAAGATCAATGAATAAGATGATATAGAAATAAGAACATAAGCAATTTATACTGGTTCACTTCAAAACATGAAGCTACATCCAGTTTCTAATTCACACTGAATTAGAGTTCCACTATTATAAAATACTCTTACAAGCTTTTACAAGAACCTCCCCTTTATCAACCCTAGATAAAAAAAAAAGAAATTTAAAATCCTATTAGACTTCTAAGGAGAAAGATTCAGAGAACACTACTCTGATCTTTAAGCTAGAGAACCCTTCTCTAGTCCCAAGCAAGAAGAACCCAATTACAATAGTCAAATCACAAAGAAAATATAAAACAGAATTACAACCAGATTAAGGTGAGAAAACAACCTAATGATCCAATGATACAATGCAAAAAGATGTTACCAGATCAGGTTGAATGAATACACATCAAAAAGCACAGCTTTCCTTAATCTTGAAAAAGTTTCAAGCTCTAATATTGAATCACACACTCCTGATCAATGCACAAAGGAGCAAGAAGCAATTGAACACTTAGAAAACACTTACGAATGCTCACAAGACTGTTTAGGCTCAGAAAATTCGTATGGGTAATGTTCCACAAAGTTAGAAAAGCAGCTGAGTCTTGGATCTATTTATAACAAACTTTTGTAACTGTCAGTAATCGATTAAACGCTCCATATAATCGATTATTTTACTCATGTAATCGATTAAATCAAGATAGTAATTGATTAAACCGTTCATAAGCAATTCAGGAATTTCTCAACAAGCCAAATAATATATTAAGACAGGAAGCTTCAAAATATCAAAATGTACTATGTAATCGATTACAAACTCTGGTAATCGATTATTTAATACAAACTTAAGGTTTTCAAACACATAGTGTAATTGATTATTGGAAATGGTAATCGATTAAAGCAGGAAGATGACTTTTCCAATTAAGCCTATGTAATCGATTACAATACTTTGGTAATCGATTCTTCCAGCATGACTTAAAATCATATATAGCTTTGTAATCAATTACTACCCATTAGTAATCGATTAAAATGTTCAACAAGGCAGTTTATATAAAACAAAGGTCAAATAATCGATTGTTCCGATAGATAATCGATTACATTGTTCTTGAAAGCTTTTCCAGAATGGACTAAGAACAAAATAATCGATTATACCTTTAAGGTAATCGATTAAATCAATATAGAAACCATTTTTCCAAAAACCTTTGATTCAATTAAAAAACTTAGTCATTTTACTAAAGCCTTGTGATTTTTATTAATCAAATTAATTGAATTATAGAATGATATGAATGCAATGTACCTAGATCACCAGAATTGCTTTTCTCTTACACATTTCACACTAATTAATCTTCAAGGTATCCATTGCATGTTGAAAACCAATCCTTAATTCCTTGCATTCTTTAAGTAGCTTCCCTTGAATCCAACAATCTCCCCCTTTTTGGCTTTAAACATGCCAAATCTTTAATTGATTATCAGTTGGAATTGAAGTTAATTGATAAACCAATTTGGGAAAAGCTTGAGCTTTGCAAACCTAAAAATTTTCAATTCCTTTGCCAAGAACAAGTGTTAAAAGTATCTGTGATTCATGTGGCATTCATTTACAAGTATTATAGACTTAATAGATCCATTTTAAACACTTAGCTCCCCCTTAATTCCATAATCCATTCAAATCAAAATTTGGGCAAAATTTGAAACAGAAAAAAGGGATAAACAGAGTAGTATGCAGAGCATGTCCAAATCAATTATTTCTCCCCTTATTTGGCTTATTAAAGGCAAAAATTTAAAGTGCACAGCGGATAATTGAAGGAAAAACAGAATGGAAGTTTATATTATCATAGGGAAGCCATTACATAATGAAATTAAAACATAAAAATAACAACTAAAAAACAAAACACAAAAAACTTAAATTATCATAGGCCTAAAAGTATACAGATTCATCATCTTTGATGTTGGCCTTTATGGTATCTAGCCTATCTCTAATTTCACCTAAGGCTACATTAGTTTCAGCCTTAAACTCTTGTTGCATAAGGAGTAGGTTGTCCATCTTCTGCAACATAAGAGATTCAAACTGTGAATACAAGGGCTGAGTTGGATCCACTCCTTCATCTTTAGAATCTTCCACTTGATCACCAGCAATAGCAGAAGGAGGAGGCATTTATGGTTGGCATGCCATCACCCATCCTTGTGGTGTCTTCTGCATTCCAAGCTTTGTGAGGTGTTTTTCTTTGATAAGGCTATTACTGGAATTAGTATGGTCCACAACCTCATTTGTCACATCAATGTTGAAGTGATCAATGAACCTAGATACCAGTACAGGATAGGGAAAAAGATAGTAGACCAACCTTTTAGATTTTAGCATAATTTCCTCAAATATAAGAACCCAATTCATGGGAATAGAGTTCTTTAGACCATACACCAGTTGTAGGTCTTCATCAGTGGCTTGGGCATGATTAGTGGCCCTAGGGGTTATCACATAGGTAATGATATAATGGAGCAACCTATCCTCAGGGGTCATTGGTCCAGTACCCAGCCTATTCCTAATTTGCATATGTGGGTCATGAAACATTTTCGTATAGGTATCTAATTTGTTATAACCCTCTAGATCCTCATCAAATTTTCTAGCACCCTCACATATCACCCCAACAACTGATTCCCATACTTCATAGGTGATCTCCATGGTGACTCCCTTAACCTTAGAAATCATGGTCCCATTCATGGAGCCCTTGGCACAGGTATAGAATACCCTTACCAAATTAGGGTAAAAAGTACCCTTCATTTCTAGGAATCTCCTAAGACCTTGGGCCTCTAGGTAAACAGGGAATTGAAACCCTTCCCTTATAAGCCAGTTTAGGTCTAGGTATTTGGGTGAAGACATAGGTTTTGTGGCATTGAACTGCAGATAGTTCATTTTGTTAGACTCATTAGAAAACCATAGATCTAACCTATTTGGGGGTGGAGGAGGAGGATTATATTTGACTCACCTACCTTCCTTTTGGAAGATCTAGCACGTTTAGGTGTGGCGTTAAACATTTTCAAAGAGGTTTAGACACAAAGACAACAAGATTCAGAAATATAGCAGATAGAGAAGAGATTAATGGTACATAGCTTTTCAATGATGCAAGGCATTATTTATAGGCTAATTTGATGCTTCTAACGTCCTTATTTTTTAAAAAATATAGCTGTTGGAGGTAGTTAAGGCACTGCAGTGATCAAAGATACCAATTGGATTTGGTTGGGCAGTTACATTTCCAGAGAAAAATTGTCAGAAACGCACCAATAGACTAAATAATCGATTAAATGCTAATTGTAATCGATTATTTTGCACATTTAGAGCACTGAAATAACACGTGGTAATCGATTATCTCGTAAGGTAATCGATTATTTCACCAGTATCCAGAGGTTGAAGATGAAGTGTAATTGATTATATGATAATGTAATTGATTATAACAGAGATTTTGGGAATCAACCGGGTTTCAGAGCTTATGTAATCGATTAATCTGACTGGTAATCGATTACACCAGAAGAGTTTAAAATTTTAACCATGAATGTAATCGATTACCAATTGATCATAATCGATTACTGTTAGTAATTTTATACCACGGCAAGCGTACCGTTCTATCGTTGTAAGTTTCAAATTTATAAAAGATCGTCTCCACAGGGACTTGAGCTTACTCAGTTAATCCAACTAAAATTAAACAGTTGAATAGATATGTACAAGTAGGTTGAACGATATTTCATTTGTTGATGCAAATAAAGTAAACTAACTAAACTTAATGAAAATGAAAATATATTTATGAGAAAGCGGGATTGGATTTCATCATTCTTAACGTCCTATATTCAATTAATATTTACCATGCATAAATCATCGTCTATTTTTATTGATGCACACTAAGTTACCTTGAATCGATTCCTCGCATCCAAGTTCTAAGGATATTTTACCGAATATCGACCCCTCGCATATTTAAGTAAATTACCCCAGCGTTAAGAACTATAATCGCGTGCTTTTATGCAATCGAAACATTATGCCCTATTCCTAGCAACGTAACGTAACGAGTAATTTCATTCAGTTCAAACCCTAAGATTACTTTCCAGTCTCACTTCGGATTTAAGTTCATGATACTAGTGATCAAGTAGGATCAAGCATTAAGC
>PYAF01004522.1:7761-37540 GCA_007407185.1 Glycine tomentella | reverse complement strand
GCATCCAGTTATGGACCCAGATGGCTGGGATGTGTGAAAGCTAGGATATTGTCCTAGTCTTTGTATGTGTGAGCTAGGAGGATTTCCTCAGCTCTGTTTATATGTTGTGTTTATGCTTGGTGGTGAACCAGGGTTAGGGAGGATTCCCAGAACCCTGAGCTTACTGAGACGTTTGTCTCACCCTGTGTGGGGTTTGTGGCTTTCAGGTGCTTCTTGAGGAGAGGAGCTACCTCAGGGCAGGAGGCCCTAGTGACCTGATAGGCTGGATGGGAGGCTGCAGTAGAAGACCAGAGCAGAACTTCAAGTGTTGAAGCTGGTCTTATATCTCTGTGTAGTTGTAGGGTATGTGTATACCCATTTCCTGTACATATTATAATGTATGACCCAGCTGTGGTCTTGTTTTGATCATGTATATGTACAGATGATGAGGATGTATATATGTATGTTTCCTCCTGATCGTCTTTGTATGATTATGTTGTGTATCTGCCTATAGTGTTCTTATGTTTTATCTGGATCAGCAGGGGCATGTTTTATGTTCTTTTTTATATATGGTTTTTATATTCCATTCATAATGTAATCAAGATAAACGATTCTATCGCTTCAGCACCGCACGTAGTTAACGCTGATAGTGTGTTACGGATATCATTGATGATAACATACCGGAGACGTCCGGGGTGTTACATATCCCTAGCCAATGGTTTAGTGAATATATCAGCTAGTTGGTTATGGGTACCCCTAGCTAGTTTAAGCTTCTATTAATGTCTCTCGTGTTTTGGATACTGTTATTGGGAGTTTTACACTTCCTCTGTGATCCTTGTTGAACCCTGGTCACATTGGTGTGATCGGAATTTCAAAATGATATCTTTTGATGTGGACTCCCAAAATACAATTTTAGTCTCTTTTTAAATTTGAGTGGGTATTTGACCCCGAATGTTAATGTTACCGCCTGAGAGAGAGATAGAGTTTTCTATAGATTTAGTACCTGGTGCTGGACCTATATCCATAGCCCTTTATAGGATGTCTCCTATAGAGTTAGTTGAGCTTAAGAAACTGTTAGAAGAGTTGTTGGATAAGTAGTTTGTGAGGCCCAGTGGGTCTCCATGGGGAGCACCAGTGTTGTTGGTGAAGAAGAAAGATGGAACCATGAGACTATGTGTAGACTACCGTCAGTTGAATAAGGTGACGATTAAGAACAAGTACCCGTTGCCTAGAATAGATGACCTTATGGACCAGCTGGTAGGAGCTTGTGTGTTTAGCAAGATAGACCTTAGGTCAGGTTACCATCAGATCCGAGTGAAATCGAAGGATATTCCGAAGACTGCTTTTAGTACCCGTTATGGTCACTACGAGTACTTAGTCATGCCCTTCAGTGTGACTAATGCTCCTAGTGTGTTTATGGATTATATGAATAGAATCTTTCACCCCTATCTTGATAGTTTTGTGGTAGTATTCATAGATGATATTCTAGTATACTCTAAGACTAGAGAGGAGCATGAAGAGCACTTGAGGATTGTGCTGCTAACCCTTAAGGATCGACAACTTTATGCTAAGTTGTCCATGTGTGAGTTTTGGTTAGAGAAAGTGAGTTTTCTAGGACATGTGATATCCCAAGGTGGTATAGTTGTAGATCCTTCTAAGGTAGAAGTTGTTCTTAAGTAGGAAAGTCCTAAGTCGGTGTTTGAGATTAGGAGTTTTCTGGGTTTAGTAGGATACTACTGGAGATTCATAGAAGGTTTCTCCAAATTAGCCTTACCGTTGACTAAGCTGACTCGTAAGGGTCAAGTTTTTGTGTGGGATCACCAATGTGAGCATAACTTCCAAACTCTTAAGGAAAAACCGACGACAATGCCTGTGTTAGTTTTGCCTAACCTAAGAGAACCCTTCGAGGTGTATTGCTATGCATCAAAAATGGGTTTAGGAGGAGTGTTGATGCAGAATGTCCAAGTAGTGGCCTATGCTTCTAGACAACTTAAGACGCATGAAAGGAATTATCCTACCCATGATTTGGAGTTAACTGTTGTAGTGTTTGCTCTTAAGATATGGAGGCACTATCTTTTTGGCTCTAAGTTTGAAGTGTTTGGTGATCATAAAAGCCTTAAATATCTGTTTAGTCAGAAAGAGTTGAACATGCGTCAGAGGAGATGGTTAGAGTTTCTTAAGGATTATGATTTTGAGCTTAGCTATCATCCTGGCAAAGTCAATGTAGTGGCTGATGCTTTGAGTAGGAAATCCTTGCATATATCTGCTTGATGGTTAGGGAAATGGACCTCCTAGAACAATTTAGAGACCTTAGCCTGGTGTGTGAGGTAACCCCTAATAGTGTGAGACTAGGAGCTTTGAAGATTACTAGCAGTTTGCTAGGAGAGATCAGAGAGGGCCAGAAGTCAGATCCTTTTCTGAAGACTCATTTAGAAGAGTGACAAGGAAAGTAGTTTTCATGTGGGATTAGATGAAGTCTTGAGGCTTCAAGACAGAATCTGTGTTCCCAATGTATCTGACCTTAAGAAAATGATTTTGGAGGAAGGACATAGGAGTAGTTTGAGTATCCACCCTGGTGCCACCAAGATGTATCAAGATCTCAAGACAATGTTTTGGTGGCCAAACATGAAGAAGGAGGTTAGTCAATTTGTATATGCATGTTTATTCTGTCAGAAGGCTAAGATAGAACATCAGAGACCGTTAGGGAAGTTGCAACCCTTGAAGATACCCCTATATCCATGGATTTTGTCGTAGGACTGCCTAGAACCCCGAGAGGTTTAGATTCTATCTGGGTTCTTGTTGACAGATTGACCAAATATGCTCACTTTATTCCCATTAATATCAAGTTTTCCTTAGAAAGGTTGACCTCCCTGTATATTAAGAGATTGTTAGATTACATGGTGTGCTGTCTAGCATGGTATCTAATAGAGATCCTAGATTCACCTCTAGATTTTAGGAGAGTTTGAATAGAGCTTTGGGAACCAAGCTGAGGCTAAGTTCAGCCTATCACCCTCAAATTGATGGTCAGACTGAACGGACCATTCAATCTCTAGAAGACCTTTTGAGGGCGTGTGTTTTAGAACAAAAAGGTAGTTGGGAGAGTTTTCTGTCGTTGATAGAGTTTACCTATAATAATAGTTTTCATTCTACCATTGGCATGGCTCCCTATGAGGCTCTGTATGGTAGGAGGTGTAGAACACCCTTGTGTTGGCTAGAACTTGGTGAGAAACTCATTTTAGGACCTGAAGTGGTACAATAAACCACTGAGAAGGTCCAATTGATCCAAGAGAGAATGAGAATTGCTCAGAGTAGGCAGAAGAGTTACCAGGACAAGAGGAGAAAAAACCTAGAATTTGAGGTTGATGATCATGTATTCTTGAGAGTTACTCCATGGATTGAGGTTGGTAGAGCATTGAAATCTCGAAAACTCACACCTCATTTTATTGGTCCCTTCCAAATTCTCAAAAGAGTCGGTCCTGTAACATATCAAATTGCATTACCTCCATCCCTTTCTAATATGTAAAATATGGTAACACTTCACACTTAACCAAGAGGGGGGGGGTGAATTGGTTAGGCTTGGTAATTAAAAAATTTTCTTGATCAAAATCAGAGTTTTTCCCTTTTGGATCTTTATCACTTTAGAAACCAAGAACCCTTATTCAATCCAAAGTTCAACCCAAAATATGTAGTACCTCAAGAATTTGGTTGATAACAAGAACTCACAAACAAGAAAGATAAAATATAGCAAATAGATGGAAAATGAACAACACACAAAGATTTATACTGGTTCACTTCAAACACTATGAAGCTACATCCAGTTTTCTTCCACTCAACACTAGAATGGAGTTCCACTATCGTAAATTTCAGTTCTTACAAGTTATTACAAAGCCTCTCTTTATCAACCTTAGATAAAGTTCAGAAATCTAAAATACTATTAGATTCTTAGAGACAACCCACTGAGAACACTACTCAGTAATTCCCCTAGAGAAACTCTATCTCTAGATTACAAGCAAGAAACCCATTTAAAATAGACAAACCAAAACCAAAAATCAAAATAGAATTACAACTTCAAAGATTAAGGAAAGAAGTCACCTGATGATCCAATGAACAATATGCATATAAATGATTTCACCAGGTAGAAGAATGATTTTAACCTTAGAACATCACTTTCCTTAAGCTTTGAAAAAGAAAATCTTGCTTCACTAATCTCTCAAAGACCCATAAATGTTTTGTGAAAGCAAGAACTCAATGAACCCAGAAAAACCACTACAAGAATGTTTAGAAAGCCTTAGAATGCTCAGTGTACAAATTGATCAAGTTAGTGAAAAAGCTGAGCATGGGTTCTATTTATAATAAGCTTTCTAACCGTCAGTAATCGATTACATACGCTCCTATAATCGATTAATTCACATATGTAATCGTTTATTTCAAGACTGTAATTGATTAAACTATTTAATAGATGTTCTGGGTTTGAGCAATGAACAGAATAATCAATTATCCCGTCTAGTAATCGATTAAGACAGCAAGCTCCTATTTTTGAAATACACTATGTAATCAATTACGGATTTTGGTAATCGATTAAGTCAGGAGGCTTCATAAAACAATTTGTACTATGTAATCGATTACTACATTTGGTAATCGATTTATGTAGCATAACATGTTAATCATAGGCATATACTATAATCGATTACTATCTGTAGTAATCGATTAAGGCAGAGAGATGATATTTCCTATTTAGCCTATGTAATCGATTACTAATTGTTGGTAATCGATTGAAGTATTCATTGTATCAGTTTATATGAAATTATAGGTAAAATAATCGATTAATCTGATACGTAATCAATTACATTGTTCTTGAAATGTTTTCCAGAAGGCACACAGAACAAAATAATCGATTCTTATGATAGTGTAATCGATTAAATCAGTAAGAACTTATTTTTTCAAAAACTTAGATTTAAACTTGCCTAATTTACCAAATGCTTGTATATATTAAAACTCAAATTGATTAACTAAATGAATGATATGAATGCGATGCACATGGATCATCAGAAAATACTTCTTCCTTTTAGATTAATCACAAATTGATCACCAAGGCTTCAAAGCATGTTGAAAGCACAAAATCAAGCTTGATCCAATGTTCATTCTTCAAGTGATTCCTCTCTTAAATCAACATAATATTCATAATGTCTTCCATGTGTCCCAACTCCGTAAGTATGTCCATGATCCTTCTCATGTGGTCGAGTTAGATGACGTTCAAGTAAAGGAAAAATTGACATATGAAACATTACCTTTGAGGATCGATGATCAGCGAATGAAGCACTTAAGAGGGAAAGAGATTTCTTTGGTCAAGGTTATATAGGGAGGTATGTAACACCCCAAAATTTTAAGAACTACAGTCAATTGATGGTGTATGTTCGAAATACTTGGGTAAAATGTTAATTAAAGATAGTATAAAAGGATTTAGAGAAAATGACGAAAATACCCCTGGACATTTCAAAAATGACCAAATTATACCAAGGAATTTTAGCAAGATATTTTAAAGAGGAAATTTTATAAATACCCTTGGATGTTTTGAAAATGACCAGAATACCCTTAGAGTGACAATTACAGAGATACCCTGAACATTTTTTGAAATGACGATTTTACCCCTAGGGTGAGTGGTGAAATTACCAAAATGCCCTTTAGGTCAAAACTGACCAGATAACTTTAGAAACTTTGTGGAAACCTGGAAAATGGATAAAATGCCTTTAGATAATAAATTATTTAACATAGTGGATGACAAGAAATCATAAATTAGAATTTCTAGGAATTTCGGTAGATATGTTGGAAAAGAGCTCGATCTAGGCTAACTTAAGCATCCGAAAAGCCTAAGAAAAAGGAGAGATACAATCTATAGAATTTTCTCTTAATTATAGGAGAAATAGACCTTCCTAATAAGTTAGTTTAGTAATTTTAATAATTCAAGGAAAGATGGACCAATAAGAATTGAGATTAAGCTATCTAACTAATAACCTAAAAGGCAAGAAAGCAAATGAGACTTGCACCGCAAGCGTAGAATCCAACGTGCAACTTGAAAGGAAATGAGAATGATGTAAAATTATCAAGATAAGGGACACTTGGTTGATGGGAACGCTAGGATACATGCCATTGGTCCAATTGTAAAGTAAGGTAATAATGAATTAAGAAGATTTTTTTGAAGAAAACTTCCTCTTGACTCCTTTGGACACGTAGACAGTTATAGGTATTATTTCAAAAATCCCTAACGGTCAAAAGTTAGATATATAGGATAGTAGTTTACCCTTAAAATTGTAAAGAGATCCAACGGTTAATTAATCCAGAATGAGGATTTTAATAAAACGGGCTTTGGAAGAGATTTTGTGACTAAGCTAGCAATCCACATAAGAAAGCAATTGAAGACTTGACCTACAAGCCTTGAACTCCACGTGAAAATGGAGATAAATGGATAAGAATATAGAAAACTCAAGAACTAGGACACTTGGAGTGTGCAAAATGCCTAGCCAATGAGGTGAAACCTAGTGGAAAGTGAGTAATGATGACTTAGGAAGATTTTGTAGCACAAGCAAGCTATTCCACGTAAAGCAAGGAGGCTAGTGTGGATTTCCCTACAAGCCAAGAAGCCAACGTGGACATAAGGAAGGATGGAGAATGGTGTAGAACTTGGACACTTGGAGGAAGGAAAATAAGTAGCAAATAAGGAAAAGCCTAATGGAAAGCAAAGTTATAATGACCTAGAAGATTTTTGTAGTGGAAGCAAGCTCTCCCATCCTATATAAAGGGGTAAATAACCGAAATTTGGCTGCCCTAAGAAAGGCTTCAACTTGCAAACTTCCATCCTAAAGCACTTCCACTTTATTTCTTTCCAATTCACTTTTCACTCAAAGCAAAACCAAGGCCTTCCAACCTTAATATCTCACGTGAAGACCAAGGGATCCTAGGAGCAAGGCTATTCAATTTTAAAGGAGAAAGCAAGGTATGGGGAAGTTTATGAAAACTCAAGTTTGAATATGAATTATGTTAAGAATTCTAGTTGGTTTCATAAGAAAGTAAGCCTTGTATACTAGGTGTTTGATGAATTACCTCAAAGAACTCAAGATAGTTACTTGAATGGTTATTTGACTAAGTAACTTGGTTTTAATTTAATAAATGAGTATTGAATAAATAACTTGAATCTAATTTAATGGAAGAAAGTTAAAAAGTGACCAAAAAGTAGAGGTAGTATGGCTATCTTTAAAAAAAAATAGTTGTTTAAAATTATAGTTGTCTAATAGAATATGTTGCGACAAATTTGATGTTGGCCGAAATTCTCCTATGTTTCCTTAAGTATATATAATTTGATGCTAGAAATTGGTTGGAAGCATGTCTATTATATTGGACTCTACGAAGATTAAGGAGTTAAATATAGTTTTTCTTTCAAGCCTTTTATGAAATAAAGTTTGCCTATCATGTGTTTGATAAAATGATTCAAAGAAGCAAAGATGTTTTAAGTGTTGTAATGTTGAAAGAAATGTTTGTAGACATGTGTTGTTGAGTGTTTCTATCAAATCTTATAGAGTTCATGTGTTGCTTGATGATTCATGAATCTTGATGAACTTTGAGTGTTGTATGAATTGTGATGTATAAGAAATGAGTTGAGTTGTGTATTATGTTGATGTTGAAAAGTAATGAGAAAAGATGTGATGAGATGAATGAGTTGTTGTAAATGAAACCATCTCATGGGTATCATAAAAAGTTGTATGTCAGTTGGTTATCAGGATGAAACCCGTGCGTTCAGATGAGCTGTTCCTGAGCTAGGGGGTGCTCTTGCAGTACGAAATCACTAAGCATGAAAGTGTTCGTGTAAGTGAGAACCTAGAAAACATTGGGGTACCCTGACTGATCGGATAAATTCTGGTAGGTCACTGACATGGGACTTGATATTACATGTTGATGAGTTTCATAGAGTTGTCATGTGCATATGCCCAGCGGGGGTTAATCCATGAAGTTGTTACCTCATAAGAGGTTTTTCAGATGGCTAGAGTTGAGAAAGAACGTTCTAAGGTGATGAGCTGGGGGATAGTGGTCGTGGGGAGATCACCTACCCATGATGATCACATGTAGAGTGGGTGTGAGTCCTATTGCAACACAGACCTATCCTGACTGGTCGATCCAACTCGCGAGTTGTTAAGCTATCTTGACTATGGCCATTTGATGAAAAGATGATGAGAGAGTCATGCATCATATAAATAAGATGACCATGCACTACATAGTGAGCATGTGGTATGATTATCGGTGTTGTATTTGTTGTGTGATTTGATGATGCATCTTATGTTGTGCATGATATGATAATTATCTGTGTATATGTATTATTTGATTCAAATCGTGTTTATCATAAACTTATCCTATTTTGTGTCTGTGGTTGACACCTGTGATGACCCCAATTCATTTGGGCGAGCAGAGAAACAGTAAAGCAATGGATGACTATGAAGATAAGATGATGAAGATGTATTGATGAGTTGTACTAGATTTAGATTAGTTGTATTTTATGTTGTCATGTATTTGGGACTGTATGATGAATTATACTTTGGACTGTATTGTTGGATTGTACTTTATTATTATAATTAAACCGTGGAGAGAGAGAATTCGTTTATGATATAGACGACTAGTAGAATTTGCAAGCAAAGCGAAAAGAATTTTCATAAAATTTATAACTAAGATGATTCTAATGCAAAGCGAAAACGAGATTTCATCTAAAATCAATCAAACATGAGAGAGAAAAAGGAGGCGTTACAAGCTACATCAGGAGAAGATGCAACATGGGAACTAGAGAGTCAGATGCAAGAAGCCTATCCAGCATTGTTTAAATCAGGTAAATTTCGAGGACAAAATTTCTAAAAGGGTGGGAGAGTTGTAACACCCTGAAATTTCGATAACTGAAAATAGATGTTTAATGTATTTCTTGTGTTATTTGATTAGAATGTTATGTGAATCATTCATGTGCAATTGCTTGGTGTAGATGTCAAGATATGTGGAGTTTGTTTGAACTGCATTGTAATTGAGTGATTCTGAATTTGTCCCGAAAACCTGTTTTAGTAAAATCATCATTCTAGATTGGTTGACCGTTGGATCTCCTTCAAATTTTAAAGCTAGCTTCCTAACCCATATATCTAACTTTTGATAGTGGGATTGTCAAAAATAATGTCTGTAACGTGAGAAATTAATTTTTCACTGAAGCAGAAAATTCTAGAATTTGGGCAGCTCGCCTAGGCGAGTTTTACAGACAATTTTTGCTCGCCTGGGCGAGTGGAGGCGGTGATGAATACGTTTTTAAGCTTCCAAGTCATGAAAATGGAGGATTTTTCCTCGCACAAGCCTTCCCTAACCTCCCTCCACCCTCCTCCACCACCCACAGCCACTGGAGACAACCACAGAACGTCGTTGCTTGCCATGAGACCCTGACGCGGTGAAGAACCTTTTAATTGGAGCGGAATCTTCGAAACTCTTGTCAATGTTTCGGTAGAGAATGGAACTCCCAATCCTCCTTTCTTGGTTTCCTTGAGGTAACCTTGGTTTCTTTTATCTTCTCCTAGCTAGTTTAAGCTTCTATTAGTGTCTCTTGTGTTTTGGATACTATTGTTGGGAGTTTTACACTTTCTTTGAAACCCCTTTGAAAATGAGATGTTGTAAAAGTCTCCTTTTTATGAAACTGATGTCATTTCTTTGATCCTTGTTGAACCCTGGTCACATTGGTGTGATCGGAATTTCAAAATGATGTCTTTTGATGTGGACTCCCAAAATACCATTTTAGCCTCTTTTTAAATTTGAGTGGGTATTTGACCCCGAATGTTAATGCTAAGTATGTCTTTGAAATCTATACTAAGTTATCTTCAATTTGGTATATAGAGCCTTGCATTCCAACAAGCACGCGTATTAGAAGGATCATGAAACAACACCGCTAGACTGTAACAAGAAGAACCCCTAGATAGGTAAGGGGAGTTTATGATATTGCGTTGTCGAGACGCAGCAAAACAAATTAACTAAGCTAATTCTGGAGCACAGGGTTAACCTAGGTCGATTGAGAGACACGATCAATATGGTTCTAGCTTCAAATCATTGGTAATAATAATGGGGAATTTTGTCGAACAGTTGGTATGCGTAAAGTAAAACATGCAAGAACACAAACTAAAATTAAAGAACAATGCAAAAATTAACAAGATTATCAAGGAGTAAAGTAAAACAGATTAGAAAACATCAATCCAATTCACCAACCCAAGCTATTCGAATCATCATCATTCTCATAAGTTGATTCTATCATGAACATTCATTCAGTCTCAATAAAAGCAGTTCAATTAATTCTACTCCTAAATCAATTGAAAC
The DNA here is from genome assembly GCA_007407185.1 of Glycine tomentella. Classification (NCBI taxonomy): domain Eukaryota; kingdom Viridiplantae; phylum Streptophyta; class Magnoliopsida; order Fabales; family Fabaceae; genus Glycine; species Glycine tomentella. Next base: position 27,187 of record PYAF01004522.1, on the reverse strand, counting down.
CACAACCCTAACTGAAATATCATTCAATTAATCTTGTGATTATCATTCAAAATTAGGACATGAATCCATAATCCTAACTCGCTTTCAATCCTAAATGCATTCATAATCATGAAAACATAATAGAAATTGAAGAAGAAGGTGAATATTCAAATAGAATTCGAAATTCCGAACCGGAACTCCGATTTTTCTCTTGCTTGAGTTGGATCCTTGGATTGATTGATGATTTAGCCTTCCATGATCATCACCAAGGAAAGCCCCATGAAGTGAGTGCAAGAAAATGGAAGAATAGCAAAATGAAAATGAAGAAGATGAAGAACAATGAAGAACAATTGAGAAAAAATGAAGAACAAGAGTTTGATTCTAAAAACTTAAAAGAGAGAAATGTAAAACTGTTTTTATTAAATGAAATGTAATGTAAAGTGTCAAAATTTGTCCAATGTCACTAATATGTAGTGATTAAGTCTGAAGAAAAGAATGGGCCATCAACAAAACCCATCAATTCTAATTATTTACTATTTACAACCATGAAAATCAAATCCGCAGCCCAAAATTACTAGTGCAGAGGTGCTAACTTTGAAGCTTAAAATGACCCTCCAAATGACAGAATTGGCCTCGGGTTATGTCAAGTAAACTTGTAGATCTTTTTGTTATCTTTCCAGGGACTCCTAGAACGCTCCATTCGGAGTTTCGTAGCACTCTATAGGTCCTGTACAAGTCAGATATGTCAAGTGAGCAAAAATCCGAAAATACGCAACAATTAGCAATTAAGCCCACTTACTTGCCTAAGAAAAAAAACTGAATTAGAATAGGAAAATAAAGTTCCAAGAGAGGTCAAATAAGCTAAGAAGGATAGACAAATATTTAACTAAAAGCACTCCATCAAAATATTACATGGTTACAATTTTGATGGCATAGTTGGGGGCCAGGGAGTCCAACTATGAAGATAACTATCTGTCCCTGTTATGTGCTAGTTTTTTTTTAAAAAAACTACGTTTTTAACTAATGGGATGTGATGTATTATGATTGATGTGTGTTTGTTCCTATGTGTGCTCGTTTTCAAGAAAAATTGTGTTTTTAACTAATGGGATGCGATGAATTGGCTTGTTGATTGATATAACTGTAAATGATATGTTGTTGTAATGATTGGATTTTTGGAAAAAGTCTTAATTTCAGAGGAGACTCTGTCCAAAATTTTATAATGTGTTCTTCTATTTAATTCTTTATTAAATTTTGTAATGGGCATAAGAGTGTGTTTTATATTTTGTAGTCCTCCTCTTTAATTTATAATTTTCCTAAAAATATCAGTCTTGTGATATGATGAATTGTGAATGTATGAAATTTGGATTGTCTGAAGAATTGGTAAACGTGAATCTCAGGCATATGTATTATGTATAGATGTGATATGTGATATCTTGTGATGTTGTTGATGATATTGAAATTGAGATGTCATTGACGTGATTGATGATGTTGAAATGAGATAATATCGATATGCCTGATGATGATATTGAGATGATATGATGTTGAGGTTGATAATGACATTGATGAGAGATAATGATGATGTGAACAATGTCATTGTGTGTCACCCATGGGGGGTGTATGACGGGTTGCCCTTGCGAGGAAGGATTTGTTCCTAGCCAGGTCATACATTGATCGTGCCCATGGTTGTTGGATGTGTATGTACACGTGGGATGCAATGATCGGTTGGTTACCCTTGCGAGGATGGATTTGTTCTTAGCCACGGTCAGTGCATTGGTGAGCCCACATTGGTGTGTTATGTATGTACATGGGGGTGCATGATGGGTTACCCTTGCGACGAAGGATTTGTTCCTAGCCGGGTCATGCATTGATGATGCTCATGTTTCATACTTCATTTGTATGTGTGGAAATAAAATGAAGGCACTCGCGTACCTGTGGTTTTAGTGGGCTGAGAACGCAGGTACTAAGGGGTCATCAGGTTTCGAATTCCCTTGCGATGCTGGCTGATCACCGGGTGGGGGAATGGCTAGTGCACGAAAGGGTGGCCCTGATAGGCGGTGAATCATTTTTCCTGTGAGAGGCTATTTTCGGAGATGGTACCACATTGCATGCTGATAGATGAATCAGGTGCATGCATCATTCTATGCATGATTGTTTGAGTTGTGAAATGCATTGGATGATTGGTTTGTTGACTGTGTATTGGAATATGGATTTTTGTTAATGATTGTGGTGGGTAAAATTGTTTCCTTCCCAATTGCTGCTATCTGATGTTTGTTGATTTTATATAATAAACTCACCCTTGCATTTGTTGTACCGTGTGGTTGGTACCTGTGATGATCGCGAACTTTCGTTCGTGGGAGCAGATGAGTAGCAGTAGGTGACCTTGGAGAGAGATATTCTTTTGTTGGAGCCGCCAAGCCGACGTAATGACGTTGGAACTCTCTTTGGAGGAGTTGTGTTTTGTTAATTAACTCTTTCATAGTTAGTCCCTTAATCCTTTTTGTAGACATGTATATTTTGAATTGTAATTACATGTAAAAACTATTAAGTTATAAACAGGAGAATGATGAGTACTGATACAGTATATGTATACATATGTATTCAATTGTTGTAGTTATATCGTGTGTATGATGATTGTATTATTGCGAAAAACTTACCACCATTTTCATAATCAGATTAATGAAGTTTTCATTAAAATTTGAAGTTTACATGTCTAGAGTTTGTGATGCCGCAGCGACGAGGCGGGTCATTACAGATACCAATTGTAAACAACAGGAATACTCATAATAACCAAGAGAGGAGGTGAATTGGTTGAAACTTGGTCTTTTTTTTAAAAAATTATTTATCAAATTAGGGTTAAGGATCTTAATCACTTTTAAAACCAAGAATGCTTTGACTCAATCAAATTACTCAACTCAAGAAACGAATAGCTTAAAATAGAACTTGTTAGTTAATGATAATGAAACCAAGAACAAATGAACAAGATGACTTGTAGAGATAGAGATAAAGAAAATCAACACAAGCAATTTATACTGGTTCACTTCACAACAGAAGCTACATCCAGTTTCTTCTAATCAACATTAGATTAGAGTTCCACTATTATGAATTTCTGTTCTTACAAGCTTTACAACAACCTCCATTTATCAACACTAGATAAAGAATAGAAATCTAAAACCCTATTAGACTTATAAAGAGCAAGAACCAGAGTATACTACTCTAGCCAAAGCTTCAAGAACCCACTTACAATAGCATCAAATAACAGAAATTCCAAAACAAAATTACAATCAAAGATTATGGAGAGAAACAACCTGATGATCAAATGAATGTGAATGCATATGAATTACCAATCAAGGTTGAATAGTAGAAAACAAAATTTTAGAATATGCTCTCCATTAAACTCTTGAAGTTTCTTGCCCAAAAATCATTCAATAGCTTATGATGTTTATAGAGTGGGACAAGAAGTTAGAGAACCCAGAAAAAAATCACTTTCAAACTCTTAAAAGGCTTGTGTATGCTCAGAAAATATGAAGTGTTCAAGTTAGAAAACAAGCCAAGTCTTCCTTCTATTTATAACAGAATTTTGCAACAACCTGTAATCGATTACACACGCCAAATAACCGATTAAAACGCATATGTAATCAATTAAATTGTCACTTAATCGATTAAAGTGTTCAAGGCACATTCTGGGTTTCAACAACGAAGAAAATAATCGATTAAACCCAGCTGTAATCGATTAAATTCGAAAAGTTTAGTTTCAGAAAATAGCCTGTGTAATAGATTACAAATAATGGTAATCGATTAAAGCAGCAAAGCAGGCTTTTTGAAATGGCCTATGTAATCAATTACGAATGATGGTAATCGATTATCATAGCAAGGCACAAAATAGATTTTACACTAGGTAATCGATTACAATAAGTGTGTAATCGATTAAAACATTCATCAAAGCTTTCTAGTTTCCAATACGAGCCAAATAATCGATTAATCCGATAGGTAATCAATTAAAATGTTCATAGAAGCTTTTCCAGTTTGAAACATGAACTGAATAATCAATTAAATCCTTTTTCAAATAGTTAGTAGCTTTGATGTATTAATGAAAATCATTTAAGCATGTTTAATGAGTATGTGAATGCAATGCAAGGATCAAAAGGTTGCCTTCTCCTACACTTTATTTGAATTACAATTTTCAAGGCATGTGAAAAAAGCTCAAAACAATCTTCTAAATCATAGGCTTCATTCTTCATGTTGCTCCCCCAATATCCAACAAATTTGATTGAACTCCTTCTAATGATATTGAATGAACCTTCATAATATGATCATTATCTGAGAACTATAATAATTTGCATTGCTTAGTTTGGTGAACTGGATTGATATTCTTGAATCTTGTTTACAACATATTTTATCAATTCTGTTGGTTTATGCATTTTTCTTGAATTCTTGTTTGTGTTTCTACAATTTTTGTTCACTGTCTGCAAACTCTTTCATAAACCCCCTCTGTTGTTTATAAGTGGATTAAGTCAGGAACAAAATTGGACTGTATCTCTAAGTCGACCTAGGTTAAACTTGTGCTACATAATTATCTTAGTTTTATTTGTTTTGTAGCGCTTTGACAGTCGTTATCAATCCATTGAAAAAATGTGTCCCTTTTCCACACCTTTTTATTTTTAGTTTGTGGTTTATTCTAGTTTAATTGATAAAGTTTAGGGAATTTGATTGAGCATTTTTAGAATAGTATTTTCTATTCTTCTTAGCTTATTTGACTTCCCTTAGATTTTTATTTTCTCACTTTAACTCAGTTTTGGTCTTAGGCAAATAATTGGACTAAATTGATAATTGTTGCCTATTTTCGGATTTTGTGCTTACTTGACCAATCTTCCTTGTACAGTACCTACAGGATTCTACAAAACTCCAATTGGTTTATATGAGTAGTTCCAGAAAAGATAAGGAAAAGAGATACAATTTTGTCCGAGATAAGCGTGGGCCAAGTCTGTCGTTTTGAGGGTCAAATTAGACTTGGAAGTTAGAACCTCTGCACATGAGTTTTGGGATGCGAGTTTGGATTCTGATTGATGTAATTAGCATAATTAGTTAGTTTATATGGGACTAATCAGAGCCAATCCTTCATTATATTTAGTAACTATATATTAGTGTAGCTAGGAGTTATTTCAGGACACACACAGAAACACAGACACAAAGATACAAAAACAAAATTTCTAGCTTCTTGTGCAAGTTTTCAAAATTTAAATCTTTTCTCTCTTTTTTCTCAATTGTTCTTCATTATTCTTTATTTTTCTTCTTCCTTTCATCGTTGTGTTAGAATTGAAGAAGCTGAGGCAAAGGATTCAAGATGATTGAAGCAAATGAGTTTTGATTTTTTACATGCCCAATCAATTTGATGGCATATGTAATTTTTGTTTAAGCTTGGTTCATTAGTTAAAGCTTTATAATTCTCATTAGCTTTTGCTAATTCATGTATTCATACATTCATTTGAATATAATTAATCATGTGGTAATAATCAAAGTCATAGAAATTCATTAAGGCAACTAGGAATTGTATAAAACATTTTCTCACTGCTTTAATCGATTACATTGGTGAAATAATCGATTACATTATCTGTATGTTTTCTGAAAAATTCCTTATGAACATTTTAATCGATTATCACCGGTTTGTAATCAATTAAATGAGCTTTACACATAATTAGAAACTATCTGTGATAATTGATTATCTTGAGAAATAATTGATTACATAAGCTTCTGCATAATTTTACACAACATGTTCATCTGGTTTAATCAATTACCAGATGTTTGTAATCGATTAAATGTGCATTGTTAAGTTTTAGGCATGGTCTGTGTTAATCGATTAAATAGGAACTTAATCGATTGCATGTGTGCATTGAAAAACTGAGTTCATTTGGATTAATCGATTACAAGATGACTTAATCGATTATTTTGTTCGTGACAAATTTCCAGATTTCTGATGAACACTTTAATCGATTATCTTATTAAAATAATCGATTAATCGATTACAATAGTTAAAATAATCGATTACATTGAGGAATTAATCGATTACAGTTAGTTAAAACAATTTTTTTTTTATAAATAGAACAGCTGGGTTTGTGTTAGACTAAGTGAGAAAAATAGAGATAATCGTGCAAGCCTTGTGATAGACACATTCTAAAGCTCTCAAGAGTACCCAAGGCTGAGGTTAGTGAGATAATCAAATATGATGAGTATCAGGGAGAGTTACTTGTGTTTTTAGTGTTGTTTCTCAAAGATTGAAGAATTGTTCAAGCTAGTGCTTAAAGAAAGTCATCAAGAAAAAGTTATATTCATTTGTTGCATATAATCTCAGGTTGATTGCATCATTCATATCATTGTAAATTGCATAGGATTATAAGGTGATATCTTTCTTAAACCTAAAGCTAGATTTTGGTTGATATTTGTTTTGTAATTGTGTTGTATTTCTATATAACATTTGTATTCTTTAAAGCTTTTTCTAGAAAGGATTTCTAGAGGGAAGAACAGAGAGGGGATCTCTGGTTCTTGATCATTTGAAAAGTCTATAGTGAGTAGATTTTGAATTTTACCTAGGGAGGGTAAGAGAGATCATTTGTAAGCTTGTAAAGAACAGATATTTGCTATAACAGAACTCTAACCAAGATTTGGTTGGAAGAAAACTGGATGTAGCCTCCATGGTTGAGAGATGAACCAGTATAAATCATATGTGTTTTAACATTTGAGTTTATATTTCATTAAATTCTTGAAGTATAGAATTTGTTAATCATACAAACTTGGTTACAACACAAGAGTGATTTGATTGGTGAAGTAAATTATTTTATAAATTGGTTTTGAATAGATATGATCCTTTTGAAGTCTTTCGCTGTTATAAATTTTGAAAGGAAATTTTAAAACTCTGAGGTAAAACCAATTCACCCCCCTCTTGGTTTATTTGCAAAGTGTTCATTGTATTTTCAATTGGCATAAAGAGTTGGTTCTTGTAATTTGCTCAAGATCTTTTTAAATCTTTGACAATGAATACTAATCAAATAACATTCAAGGAGGGAGCCTCATTGAATATACCACCTTTATTTGAAGGAGAACATTTTAACTTTTGGAAAAATAGGATGCAAATCTTCGTCCAATCTAATGACCCGGGTGCTTGGAATTGTATTGAGAAAGGTCCTTTCATTCCTACCAAAATTTTTGATGGCAAATCAATACCAAAAGAATGGGATGGAATGTATGAAATAGAAAAGAAAATGGTTCAATATGATTTCAAGGCAAAGAATATGATAACTTTTGCATTATCTTCCGATGAATTTTTCAGGACTGTTAGGTGTAAAAGCACCAAAGAAATGTGGGAACTACTTGAAGTTACACATGAAGGTACTGATGATGTGAGAAGATCAAGGAAACATACTCTCATTCATGAATATGAAATGTTCAAGATGAGAGATGATGAGAACATCTCATAGCTTCAAACTAGGTTCACCCACATAGTGAATCACTTGCTTGGGCTAGGGAAAACTTTTGATGTAGAAGAGTTGAACATCAAGATCCTCAAATTCCTAACAAGAGATTGGCAGCCTAAAGTCACAACCATTAAAGAATCAAAGGATTTATCAAAGATGTCAATGACAGCTATGTTTGGTAAGCTCCTAGAGTATGAACTTGAATTATCTCAATTAACTCATGTGAAGATGCAGATAAAAGGCATAAGAGTATAGCATTAAAAGTTGCACCTTCAAAGATTGAAAGAAAAGATGATTCAAGTGAAGATGATGATGATGAGAATATTAATCTCATAGTAAGAAAGTTTACCAAGTTTTTGAGGAAGAATAAAAATAGAAGGCAACCACAACAAAAGAAAAGAAGTGACAGCACCTGCAAGAACAACAACCTCTCCTCCATCACTAGCTTTGAATGTGGAAAGCAAGGACACATAAAGTTTGAATGCCCCTCATTAGCAAAGAAGCCACAAGCTGAGAAGAGATCAAAAAGGGATGGAAAGCCTAGAAAAGCCTACATTGCTTGGGAGGACAATGAATCCACAAGTTCTAAATCCTCTTCAGAAAAAGAAGTTAAAGCTCACCTATGCCTTACATCTACCATTTGTGCAGAAGAAACATTAAGTACAGAATTAGAGGTAAATTCTGAATTTGAAAATGTAATTGATGCTTTCATGAGATGCATTGTGAAGCTTAAAAACTAGCAAAAGGAAATAACAAGCTTAAGAGTGACTTAAGATGGCATGTATCCAAGCTTGCTGAATTGCAAGAAGAACTCTGTAAATTGAATGAAGAACATGACAAACTTCTTTCAAGTTACAAGGAAAATGGATGTACATGCTCCTTAGCCATCTCTAAGGTTGGTAAATGCAATGAATTACAAAAAGAATTTGATGAGTACAGGCTGAGTAAAGAAAAACAAAATATGAGTTTGCAAACTGAAAATAGTTCTTTGGTTGATTTGCTAAGAAAGTATTACAAAGGAAGATGTAACTTAGATGAAATGCTAAGTGTCCAAAAATATGTTGGTGATACTTATGGTTTGGGATATAAACATGGAGCTAAAACTCAAAGTAAACTCGTGTTTGTACCTCCAAAACTTAAGTACCATAGGCAACACAGTCAACCAAATGCCTATCATAGATTTTCTCATGCTAATTCATCAAAATCTCCTACTTGCAATTATTGTATGTTAAAAGGTCATACTTCATATATGTACTTTGCTAGAAGGTTTTATGTTCCAAATGGAAAGAAAGCAACTAACCCCTTTGGACCCAACTTAAATTGGGGACCCTGTTTCTTTCTTTAATTTGATATTGTGCAGATGTGTCTAAGAGCAAAATCATCAATATGGTACCTAGATAGTGGATGCTCTAGACATATGACCAGAGACATATCCATGCTCACAGATGTAGTACTTGAAGAAAGAGGATATGTTACCTGTGGGGACAACAATAAAGGCAGAATTATTGGGCAAGGCAATACAAGAGACAACTTAACCACTAAAATCAAGGATGTACTTTATGTTGAAGGGCTAAAGCATAATTTACTAAGCATTAGTCAGTTGTGTGACAAGGGTTTCAAAGTCACCTTCAACAATAAGACTTGCTTGATACATGAAGGCAAAACTGGTAAAGTTGCACATATTGGCAATAGGAAGGGTAACATCTATGTTCTATCCATTAACCATGCATTCATACATAAAACTGATTGCTTAATAAGTAAAGTAAATGAGAAATGGTTATGGCATAGAAGAACATCTCATATAAACATGCATCATCTCAACAAGTTAGTAAGAAAGGACTAATAATTGGTCTACCTAAGCTTAAGTTTGAGAAGGACAAAATTTGTGAAGCATGTCAAAGAGGAAAGCAAACTAAAAATTCTTTCCAAAGTAAGAACATGGTTTCTACTTCTAGACCTCTTGAATTTCTTCACATGGACTTATTTGGTCCTTCAAGAACCATGAGCATAGGAGGAAATTACTATGGCCTTGTTATAGTATATGACTATTCTAGATACACTTTGACATTGTTTATGAGATCTAAAAGCCAAGCATTCACAGCTTTTAAGAAACTAGCCAAATTGATTCAAAATGAAAAGGGTTGTAATATTGTTTCAATTAGGAGTGACCATGGTAGTGAATTCCAAAATTATCTTTTTGAAAAGTTTTGTGAAGATTTTGGAATTAATCACAATTCTTCAGCTCCAAGAACACCTCCACAAAATGGTGTTGTGGAGAGGAAAAACAGATCACTTGAAGAAGGGGCAAGGACTCTTCTAAATGAAACAAAATTACCTAACCATTTTTAGGCTAATGCAGTGAGCACAATTTGTTATACCTTGAATAGAGTTCTCATAAGGCCTATTTTGAAGAAAACCCCTTATGAAATCTATAAAGAAAGGAAACCAAACATCTCTCAGTTTAAAGCATTTGGCTGTAAATGCTTTGTTTTAAACAATGGCTAAGATAATCTTGGCAAGTTTGATTCAAAAGTTTATGAAGTCATCTTTCTTGGATATTCCTTGCAAAGTAAGGCTTATAGGATCTTCAACAAGAGAATCTTGTGTGTTGAAGAATCTGTACATATTGTATGTGATGAATCCAACCCTTCTTTAGAGGAAGTTTTAAGTGATAATGATGTAGAAACTAAGGAGGAAAAACAACAACCTATTGAAGCTAGTAAGCAAGAAGAAGATGAAGCACAACTAGAGTCCAATCAAGAGGCAGCCACACCTAAACTCAAAGATTGGAGGACCACAAGAGATTTATCATTGGACAACATAATTGGTGATGTATCTAAGGGAGTATCTACTAGATCTTAAAGTCTTCTTTAAGAAATCTTTGTTGTACTATGGCTTTTGTATCACAAATTGAACCTAATAATATTGAACAAGCCTTATTAGATGAACATTGGTTAATTGCTATGCATGAGGAGTTAAATCAATTTAAAAGGAATAATGTTTGGGAACTTATCCCTAGACCTTCCACTCACACACCTATTGGCACTAAGTGAGTTTTTAGGAACAAGCTGGATGAAAGTGGCATCATAATAAGAAATAAAGCTAGATTGGTTGCAAAGGGTTACAACCAAGAGGAAGACATTGATTATGATGAAACTTATGCTCTAGTTGCTAGACTAGAGGTCATAAGGTTACTTCTTGCATATGCATGTATGTTGAAATTTAGATTGTTTCAAATGGATGTGAAAAGTGCATTTCTTAATGGTTATATTGATGAAGAGATATATGTTGACCAGCCTCCTGGTTTTGTAGATCATCATTATCCTAATAATGTGTACAGATTGAGAAAAGCATTATATGGATTGGAACAAGCTCCAAGGTCTTGGTATGAGAGGTTGAGCAAGTTCTTGCTTGATCAATCATTCACAAGAGGAGAAGTGGATAAAACCTTGTTCATCAAAAGAAGAGACAAAGACATACTTTTAGTACAAATTTATGTTGATGATATTATTTTTTGTTCCAATAATCATTCTTTGTGTAAAGAATTTTCAACTAGCATGCAGAAAGAGTTTGAAATGTCTATGATGGGAGAGCTCACATTCTTCCTAGGACTACAAGTTAAACAAATGAAGAATGAAACTTTCCTTAGCCAATCAAAATATTGCATGGAAATGTTAAAGAAGTTTGACATGGAAAATTGCAAAGCTGCAGCAACACCAATGGGAACTTCTACCTACCTAGATTCAGATGAAAAAGGGAAAAGAGTTGATGAGTCAAGATATAGAGGAATGATAGGATCATTGCTTTATCTTATAGCAAGTAGACCGGACATTATGTTAAGTGTTTGCTTGTGTGCTAGATATCAAGCCAATCCTAAAGAGTCTCATCAAACTGCAGTAAAAAAGATCTTAAAGCATCTAAAATCTACACCAAAAGTGGGGCTTTGGTATCGAAAAGGTACAACAATCAGCTTAATAGGTTACTCTGACTCTGATTTTGTAGAATGCAAATTGGATAGAAAGAGCACAAGTGGTACTTGTCACCTATTGGGAAGCTCTTTAATTTCTTGGCATTGCAAAAAGCAATCATGTGTAGCCTTGTCAACAGTTGAAGCTGAGTACATATCAGTTGGAAGTTGTTGTGCTCAAAGCTTATGGTTGAAGCAACAACTCCAAGATTTTGGTGTGGAACTTCAACACATTCCACTTCTATCTGATAATACAAGTGTTATCAATATCTCCAAGAATCCAATCATACATTCCAGGACATAACACATAGAGATAAGACATCACTTCATCAGAGATCATGTGCAAAAAGGTAACATCAAAATTGAGTTTGTTGATAGTAACAATCAATTGGCTGATATTTTTACCAAACCTTTGGATAGAGATAGATTCTTTACTTTAAGAAATATGCTTGGTATATTGGATGAATCTAGTATATGTTGACTGACATTCTTGTGCTTGTTACTCTGTTAATGACTGGCTTATATATTGTGTGAAAGAAATTAACTCAAGTTAGAATAAGAATACATGTTAAATGCTGCTAAAATCTAATTTTTTTAAGAATCTAAGCTGATATAATCAATTTCCACAGAACCTTAATCGATTATTTTCTCATCTGATGCTTCTATAAAATAAGTCAAAACTGTTGTAATCGATTAAACCATCGAAATAATCGATTATTCACAAGTCGAGTTTCTGAAAAATCAAGTTCACTCTGGAATAATCGATTAAATCGACGAAATAATTGATTACATGAAATCTCAGGATATTTCCAAATTTTGAACAAGTCTGGAATAATCGATTACTTTATCGAAATAATCGATTATTTGAGTCATGTATGTCTGAGAAATCTGTCTCACTCTGTTTAATCAATTATCTCCAATTATGATCGATTACACTTCGTCTTCTATAAGCCATCTGTGCTGACATAATCGATTACCCTGTATTTTAATCGATTACCTTATTTCTCAGAAGTGAAATTTTGAATGAAATAATCGATTACATAACGAAATAATCGATTATTTAAGTGGTTACTGCAAAAATCTGATAGTTTTGAAACTGCCCAACTGCAATAAAACACGATTTGATAGAATCTAAGCCTTAATGGTAGTGATTAAGGGTCACAACAGCTATATTTTCTAATTCTACAACTACCCATTACATCAAAATTGCCTATAAATAGAGACCTTTGAGACTTGAAAACTCATACCTTCAAGCCTTACAATCTTCTACTCTCTGTCTCTATTCTAGCTTAGAAACTATCTTGCTTTAGAAGTTCTTTTTCTTTCTTAAATTCGTGTCCATTACTCTCTCAAAATGTCTACCTCCAAAAAGGCCAAAACCTCAAAGAGAAAAGCTCAAGCGCAATCTTCAAACCCTTTAGTCAGTAGGCTTGATCATTGGTTCACCAATGAAGCTGACAAAATGAACTATCTTCAGTTCAATGCTACATAATTACTTTGCCCTCCAAAGTTCTTGAACCTTGGTTGGTTTACTGAACAAGGATTTCAATTCCCTCAAATGTTAGAACAACAAGGTCTAACAAAATTTGTTGAAATGAAAGGGACTTTTTACCCTGACTTGGTAAAAGTCTTATATAATTGTTCCAAAATCTCTATGCATGGAACAATTCTCACTCAAGTGAATGGAGTGGCTATGGAGATTACTCCAGAAATCTGGCATGAAGTTGCTAAAATCTCCTTTGATGGAGAAAGGAGATTTGATGAAGAAGCTGAAGGTTACAATAGAATGGAAACCTATAGAGGTATGCTTATTGATCCTCACATGGATCTGACGCTAAGATTGAGTACAAGACCTATGACTCATGAAGATAAGCTCCTACACTACATCATCACCTATATCCTCACTCCAAGATCCACCAACCATGCACAAGCCACGGATGATGATCTCCAAATAGTTTATGGACTGAAGAATGGAATCAAGTTAAATTGGATTCTTATACTTCAAGAGATCATGCAGAAATCCAAGAGATTGGTAAACTACCTCTTTCCTTATGTTGTATTAGTTTCAAGATTCATTGACTTTTTTCAAGTGGATGTATTCAATGAAGTCATGGATCACACCAATGCAAGCAACAACCAAATTAAGGAGAAGCACCTCACTAAGCTTGGAATGGTGAAGACACCATATGGCTGGAAAATGGCAAGCCAACCTGTTCCTTTGGCTGAAGAGGAAGGAGAAAAGGGAGATGAGGAAGGAAATCAAATTGGAAATGCTGAAGAATAACAAGAAGAATCTGCACCATCTTAACCTTAATATTCTCATTTTGAATCTTTAATGATACAAAAGATGGATGCTTTGTTTTCTTTACATCATGAACAAAGAGATGAAGATAATTCTTCATTAGAGGAACTTAAGACAAGGGTAAAGAACATAGAATCCAAGATTTTTAGGGATGAATCTAGGGATTTGGATTAGTACTAGTCTAAGTTTGAATATGTTTTGTGTTTTGTGTTTTTTTTAAGTTCAGTTTTTATATTTTATGTTTGGTTGTAAATTGGTTCATTCTATGATTAATGAATTAGTTTCTATTTCCCTTTCTATTTTTGAATTTGATATGCCAAATAGGGGGAGTAGTAAAATGAAATGAGTACAAAAATGAAATGAAAGTAAAAATAGAATGAATGCACTACTAGAAAAACAACTTTCTACATCGGTTATTTGAGACATTTAACATCGGTTCTGGACCGATGTTGAATCAGGCGACGTTGAAAGTGTTGAAGTTAACATTGGTTCTCAAAACCGATGTTAACAAAAGTAAAGAACATCGGTTTGCCATCAATAACCGATGTGGACATGTCATAAATGAAAACGTTGAAAAGCATAAAAGATGGTGTGACAACATCGGTTTCCTTGCAGAACTGATGTTAAGAAAGACAACAACATCGATTTTTAACAAAAACTGATGTTAATTATGGATTAGAACATCGGTTTTGAAAAGTAAACCGATGTTGTTGTGATGCAACAACATCGGTTTTAGAAATAAAACCGATGTTGTTTTAATGTAACAACATCGGTTTTCTTTCGAAAACCGATGTTGTTGCATCATAACAACATCGGTTTACTTTTCAAAATCGATGTTGTTACATCACAACAACATCGGTTTTGGAAAGAAAACCGATGTTGATTTATATTATAACATCGGTTTTGTTTGCAACCGATGTTGTTTTTAAATTTTTTTTTTTAAATATTTTATCTGTTTTTTTAATTTTAGCAGTTCTTTAACCTGAAAATTTAAAAATCCAGATCCAGGCAATTCACAATTTAATAATATTCCAATAACAAATCCAATGTAAATAGTGCCAATGTACATAAAAGAATATGCTAAGCATTAATATACAATTGTTTTGAAAATCCAAATAAACCACCTAATCTACTTATACATCTTCTCTAATTTTAAGAAAAAAATTTGCCCATTGCAGTCTTATCCCCTTCAAGGTGTCCGCTTCCAATGGTCTTTGATCAGTGAAAAACTGCATGACATAAGAAAACATGTAATAAGTACAAAACACAAACAAGTAAACAAAAACAATTTGTTTTCAATTAGACAACTAATTACCATGTCCCAGCTATCAGTGAAGCCTCCTTGTACTATTGTCTGCATCCAATGCATGACATAATAGCCACACTCAGTGCTTCCTGTTTGCTTATTACACTAAATTGAAAAACAAAGTCAAAGTTAAATGGAAATTACCGTAAATATTAATAAAAATTAAATCAATACTTATACCATGGTTTATGAAAAGACTTACTTTAAGCGCAATCCATTTAGTTGTAGCCTTTGATTTATTTGATGGAGAGTCATCCAGTCCCTTCAAAGCACTGTTTAAGACAAACAATTATGCATAGTGTACAAGTTACCTTTCAAGTATAGAAATAACGTAAAAGTGTTAGAAATTAGAACCTATCTGTTAATAATTCCTTTAAGGTAGTTATCAGGCTGTTATGCAACGAATAGAACCAGGCGACTACATTGGCCTTCGGACATATAACTACCAGTTGCCAATGTGAACTGCATTGTCAAAAACAAGGTTATTATACTGCATACATTAATTAAATTATGATTGTCATTTATACTTACCCATTCAAATACAGTGCAAGGTAGACCTTTTTCTGTGAAGTCTGCATCCATTTCTTCATATAGTCCTCGATTTGAAATTGAGATTTGCCAGCTCTCTGTATGGACTGTGGCTCGAGGAATCCATACACATTGGGATGATCCGATTGCAGACTTAAATGATTCATATGCCTATTGTGCGATGAAAATAAAGTCAGTTGTGGTAGAATATAAAACAATTCACCAAGTAATGGTAGTCAATTGCAAGAGACATACAGAATCCACAATTGTATAACGGAGATGTTGAGACATTGACCACCATGGATGATCTCTGAAATATCCTCATGCTTGATGTACAACGGGAAGTTGTCATTATGCACCCTGAACATCTGCAGGTCCCATGGCACCTGGAAGGGTCTGAGGAAAAGATCGGGGATGGTCAATGCTAAATGGTACAAGGGATCAGAAACACGTTCTGGCTTATCTACAGGTTTCGCCGGTCCCTTGGGTTCTTGTTTATCCTACACAGTTAACAACCAAGCGTGAGCGATCAGGTTAACTTCATATGTGACAAATCATTCGTAAATTAGAAGACACAAGGGAAAAAAAACAAAAACCTCAGTCAAAATTGTGTGTACAAGATGTGTCGGCCAAGCAAGGAAAGTGTTAAGTGCCTGCCCCACTAACTGAACCTCGTCAGTGGGAACAGGGACAGGAGCCTCTGCATCGCGTACCTCCTCAATACTCACCTTTACCTGATTAGCGGCAAGAGGGACGCTGTGCACAGTCGTCAATCCCTCATGAACTCTGCTAAGGGCAACAAGGCAGGGAGGATTGTCATCCACATACAACCCACGCCTGTCAGATGCACCTGTGTCTGGGTCATTGCCCGAGCGATTGACACAGCTTCCCTTGGTGCTGACACGAGCACCAAGAGGACATGACTAAACCTCCGCAGGCTGAATGGCACCCTGAGACTGGATTTGGGACTGCAGCTGGCTTAAGCTCATCATCACCTGTTGGGTAACTCTTTCAGTGATCGGCTATGTAAGTCGATCAGTGATAGATTGCTCCAACTCGACCCTGATGTTGTCTTTCAGGTGATCCAAGTCTTCAAGTGCCATCGATGAAGACTTCAACTTACGAGAGGATGATGGAGCCGGTCCGAAGTACTGGGTGATGGTCACACCAGCTCCAGCACCACGGACATGACCCGGATGCTCCGGTCGTCCAATGACAGTAGCCAGGACATCCTGACGACCACTAGCGACAAAAGAACCCTGGGTGGATTGCTCTTCCAGGGAATCCTGCAATCAAAATAAGTAGACCATTTGTTTTGTTACTTGTGATATGAAAATTAATTAAATGTGTATGACATTGTTGTTTTACTTACAATCCTCTCAGCAATCTGGCGTGCCGCCTCCCAAGTCATGTCGCCGCTTTTCTTCGTGTGAGCCAGCTTCTGCTTCACGTGTCGTCGCACAGGGGACGGAGGATGAATGATGGTCTCCGTGCTGTCATCACGAGTTGCTCCCTCCAGTTGCTTCTTTTATTTTTCCTCCATCAATCTCTTCTCGAGCAACTCGTAACCCCCGCCTGACAATACGTGAGGGGCGGTGTTTTGCTTCTGGATTGCCTGGGCCTTCTTTGTCACATCCTGTAACAGGTAGACACATAAGGTTACGAAATAGTTGTATGACTACATAATTGAAAATTTGCAGGGTTATGTAAAACCACTAACCTCCCAGGAAGCTGCTCGCCTACTCTGACATAATTGGGTCCACTGTTCATGACTGATGCCATATTTTTTGCATACAGCATCGGCAACGTCGGCATTGCCTTCTGTGAGGACCCATTTCCTTGTCAAGTCGGATTTGAATTGCCTCCAGCGCTTGCCCACTGTCTATAGAATCTTCTTCTTTGTCCTTTCGTCTGACGCTTCAGGTATATCAAATTCAGCCTGCTTTAAAAGGAAGTTAGTTTTCAAGTAACATGAAAAACAATTTATTTGTGTAATGCTTTAAATTGTAATACCTGAATGTCCTCCCAAATCAAGTCCTTCTGCACTGAAGGCACTTCCTTCCAATTAGGAAGGGTGATATCCACCTTGTCTCTGGCCACGACCCCAAGATATGTCCTCAACCTCTTTGCCTGAGGACCATCAGCCTTCCCTGTGCTAGGATCCACATGGACCACCACTCTGTCAGCACCAGGAGCTCTAGCAGCCAGTGACCTCAGTCGTGTTGCTTTCCTCGTCTTCTTCGTTGTAGAAGGTGAAGGTCCTGAGTCAAGCGAAGGTGCTGACTCAGCATGAGCCGCTGCTGCCTCAGGAGGAGGATGTGGTGCCTCAGCACGAGGAAGGGAGCTGGGTGGTGTAGTCATGATCCTGTAAAAAACAAGAACACAGATAAGTAAAGTTAAGTGACAAGTTATGTTACATATGAAATAGTATGTACAAGTCAAAAATAGTTAACAAAAAAATTACATTAGCTGATGTTAATTAATTCTCCGTCATCATGATCATTACGATTTGCATGCACATTGTCAACCTCGTCTTCTCTGTTGACATTAGGTATTTGTGTGGAGAAATGAGTCACACTTGTATCGGGGGTTGAGTCATCATCGTCAACATTAATGCCAATGGTTTTTCCATTCAGGACCACTGACCACCTTTCGTCACACGGATCTTGTACATAAAAGACTTGTTTAGCTTGTTCTGCCATGATGAAAGGTTCATCTTGATAAGCTAGCTTGTTAAGATCTACCAAAGTAAATCCTAAATCCTCGGTTCGCACACCACTATTGACATCAACCCACGTGCATTTGAAAACACAAACAGAGAAACTAACATAGCCACTCCAAAGTAAGGCAAGCATGCCAAACGTGGATTGTTGTCATGGACAGTAGCAAAGTGTTGTGACTCAGCTCTTAGGCTAACCCCACTGTTCTGCATGGTGCTTGATGTGTTGCAAACACATCTTAGTTTTAGGATAGTTTTAGGTTATATTTCGATTAAATCATTAGGAATTAGATTAGTTATAGGCTAGTTTGTTAATTATATTTGATTATAGCTCATTTCATTACCAAGATGCGTTTTCAGGGCCAAAAAGAATGAGAATAAGGCAAAAGAAGAAGAAACGCAGGTCAAAGGTCCCGCGCGGTTCGCGCCAAGATCCGCGCGAGTCGCGCCACATGCAAAAATACAGTGCCCAGCTTGAAGACCCCACGCGAATAGCGTGGATGTTCACGCCAGTAGTGCCATCCACGCCAGAAGGTCTAAAGGCAGTTCTGACTCGTGCTATCCGCGCGATTAGCACGAAATTCCGTGCTACCAGCGCCAGTAATTCGAACTTGTGGCGCGATTAGCGTCACAACCCACGCGATCAGCGCCATAAATACGCTGTTTCCTGATTTAAAAAGATTTGGTTTGAAATTGGGCACAGAAAGGGGCTTTGTTACTTTAATTAAACCATTCTATAAATACAAGGCCACTGGACTGAAGAAAAGAGACTACACTCTCTACATCATCCAACATCATCTCCACACTTCCCTACATCATTCTAAACCCTTGGAAGTCAAAAATCAAGGCTAGGTCACTGCAGAATTATGCTTTATTTGACAGCTTTGGTTTCTTTGAAGCCTATGGCAGGCTAAACTTTGTATTGTGGGAAGGCCATGAACTAATGTAAACTCCTCTGTAACTTGACTGGTATTGAATGAGAATTCTTATTGTTTTATTTTACTCTGTTCTTCATTGTTTTATTCTTATTTAGAATTGGCCATTCTATTTAGGTATTGAGGGTTAGGATTCGCAATGGGGACATTGGGATTCTAATTTCTGACCTTAGTAAAATAACAGTTATTCATTACCTAGGGATAGGGATGCGTGGCTGCGGAAC
>PYAF01004521.1:10938-21301 GCA_007407185.1 Glycine tomentella | reverse complement strand
ATGGGCAAGGATATATGGCAAAATTCATGCATGTTTGCGTAAGACTATAGCAGCGACCACGCTCAGCGTGGCCACATACAGTACGATATGTGGGAGCCATTTGCCCTGGGATAGTTCATCTCATGCATTCATATAGTTTGCATATTGCTTGTGTATGTGTTTGATTTTTTATGATTTTACTAACCTAATAATAGGGTCGAGATTTAGCTTTGCCTACTGAGAAATTTATTTCTCACCCGAATTGTTTCATGATTTTTTAGATGGCAATGATGGACAGGTTCCGTGAAGCCTGGAGTAGTGAAGAAATATAAATGAAATTATGTAATAAGCTGGATTTTGAGAAAGTAGTGTACTTGTATTATCTAAACTTTTGTATCAGAGACATTGGCTATGTATACGAGTAGCAAATCCTTTGCAAATTTTACGCTTTAAAATCTTTACTATTATTCATTTTTTTAGAAATTTATCTTTAAGTAAGAATAAAATTAATAAAGAATAAGTAGAAATTTAGGAAGAAAGCTTTGGGCCTTGATGGAATTTGGGCCTGGATTGCTTGTAACACCTCCTATGTTTGCTATGTAAGGCCTCCTTGCTTGCTTTGCTTATTCGGAAGCCTCGGAAATCCATGGAATCTATCAAAATACAAAGCATGATTGGATTAATCTTCCAAAATATGAACAACAACTTTTATACAAGCACTAGGTGCTATTTAACTAGGTTTAGGGTAAATTTATAGATAAATTTATTGAAATCAAAAGATAAGTGCCTGCATTTGAAACATGAATTTAACTGAATTAGGGCACTTATCAGTAGCTAGCCTTCATTGCTTCTATTGGTTCTTCTACAACTCGACTCTATTGGTAATGACTTCGACTTCTGAATTGGTTCAACAAATGATTGTTCCAACTCTCCGTACTATAGGTCTTTCAGGTACTATTTCTACACCACGCCCTCTTGGTATTTTGACTCAGGGGAATCTAATCATATGACCAACAATGTTGGTGGCTTACCAACGTTACAAATTACTCGAGTAATCTCCAAATACATATTGTTGATGGAAATAAATTGTTTATCACAACAATTGGTGATATCTCCTCATCTTTCACTAATGTTTTTGTTCCCCTAGTCTCACCAATAACCTTATTTCAATTAGTCAAAATTAGTTGACAATGATTTTCGTGTTGAATTCTCAAAATCTGGTTGTCTTGTATAGGATCAACAATCAAGGAAGATGATCACGATGGGCCTAAAGTTTGACGTCTTTTCTCTCTTTACACATTGTTGCCTCCATGTTCTTTTTTGCCTTTTATTTCTTGTAATTATGCAACTGTTAGTTTTCCAATTTGGCATAAGTGCCTTGTTCACCCAAACTCAAATGTACTCCATGCCTTAATAAATTTTGGAGTTCTTGACAATAAAAATTTCCCATCTCTTAGTGTTGTTCAGTTTGAGTGCAATTCTTGTAAACTTGGTAAAAGTAAAATTCTACCATTTCATATTCATCATTCCAATATAAATCATCCTTTTGACACGATCCATAGTAATTTATGGGGAATAACACATATTGTATCTCATGCTTATTATAAATACTTTATCACTTTTATTGACGACTATAGTCACTATAGTCGCTGCACATGGATATATTTTTTGCACTCTAAGGACGAGGAATTCTTTGCATTCAATTTTTTCATGCGTGTTCAAACTCAATTTTCATCCAAAATAAAAATCTTGCTTGCTGACAATGACAAAGAATACACATCTTATTTATTTCAAGAATTCTTACAGACAAATGGTATCTTATCTCAAAGGTCATGTCCTTCTACACCCTAACAAAATAATAGGGTAGCTGAAAGAAAAATCTGCCATCTTCTTGATGTTGGACTCCTTTGTACCATTTGCATTTTGGTGTGAAGCTTTCTCCACTATTTTCCATATTATAATCACATTCCTTCCTAAGCCTTTAAATAATGATTCCTTATTCTTAAGGTTGTATGGTAAGGAACCCACTTATTCCAATCTTCGCACCTTTGATTGTGTCTGTTATGTCCATCTTTAGCCACATGAACGCAACAAGCTCATAGATTAATATGTTAAACATTTTTTTCTTGGTTAATTACTCATCCTACCAAAAAGGTTTTATTTACTATGATCCTAATTTGCGTAGGATTCGAGTTTCTAGAAATGTCATCTTTCAAGGAGATACATATTTTTTTTGCCACTCACAAACTCTCAATCTCTTATATCCATATCTGTTTTCCTTTTTTACCTAACAGTTCTGCAGGAGAACCGACACATAAACTCTTCTTCGTTACCAAAGACATCCAACTATTCTACCAATTAGGCCTCTAACATCCCCTCACAATCATTCTCTGGATGTTGCTCCAATACTTCAACCAGAACCAACCTTTTTACATCGCAATACTCATTTTCCTAAACCATTGAAACGTATGATCCTTCTTCAACTTTATAACTTGTTCCTATTCCTTCCTTATATAAATAAGCTATGGAGCATAAATGTTGGCAAAATGCTCTAGAGGTTGAACTCTTGCACTAGAGGAAAATCAATGGGAGTTTGTTCCCTACCCTTCATCTGTTAAACCTCTTGACAAAAAAATGTATTTACTATAAATCTTCATTTTGATGGATCGATAGAACACTACAAGGTTCTGTTAGTTGTTGTTGAAAATAAGCAAGAATTTGGCTTGGACTATAATGAGACCTTTGCTCTTGTGGCCAAAATCACTACTATGCACACTCTTGCCATTGTTGAATATGAATCTTGGAAAATTCACTAGCTAGATTTCATGAACGCCTTTCTCCATAGTGATCTCAAGGAGGAAGTTTACATAAAACTTCCTAGGGTATGCCCTCCACATTTCCTAATACTGCTTACAAATTAAAATGTTCTTTGTATGGATTGAAATAGGCACCAAGAATGTGGTTTGAGAAGTTTAGAACAACACTTTTAGTTTTTCCTTTATCCAAAGAAACTTTGGTCCATCTTTATTTTTACAAAGGACCTCACATGGAATTGTCATACTCCTTGTTTATGTAGATGACATTGTCGTCATGGTTCAGATCAAGAGGCAATCAATACAATCAAGCATCTTTTACATTTCACTTTCCACATAAGGATCTTGGACAACTCACTTACTTCTTGGGCTTAAAAGTACAGTTCCAACAACAAGGTATCATTGTTAGTCAACAAAAATATATTTAGGTCTCATTCAGCTAACTGGTCTCACCAATGCTATTTTTGCTGACACTCCCATGGAAGTTAATGTCAAACTACTATGAGATGAAGGTGAAATCCTAATAGACCCCACTTTATATCAGAAGCTGGTTGGTAGTCGTATCTATTTAACCATCACATGACCTATATCTCTTTGTTGTTCACATAGTCAGCAAATTCATGAGCAACATCTTAGACACTTACATCTTTCACCAGTTCACATAATCATTAAATTCCTACATGCTACCCCAAGTAATGCAATAATAAAACTTCAAGCATACAACAATGCTAACACTACTAGAAAATACGCTTTTAACATCGGTTATTTTGGTCTTTCCACATCGATTTTTGTCCGATGTTGAAACCACCGACGTTAAAAGTCTAAACGTTAACATCGGTTTTCAAAAACCGATGTTAACAAAAGTATACAACATCGGTTTTTCTTAAAAACCGATGTTGGCAAATAAGAAATAAAAGAAAAAAATGTTAAAAAATGATAATTCAACATCGATTTTTAGTAAAAATCGATGTTAATTTATGTAACAACAACAATTTTTATTGGAAACCGATGTTGTTGTGATGTAACAACATCAATTTTTAGTAAAAATCGATGTTGTGTCATGTTCTCAGCAACATCAATTTTCTATAAAAATCGATATTGTTACATCACAACAACATTGTTTTTACTGAAAATCGATGTTTTTTTTTTCTTTTCAATATACTGTCTATTTTATTAATTTAACCTGCAAATGAAAAAATGGACATCTAAGCAGTTTCAAAATTCAGTACAATTAACATCATATGTGAATAATAAGTCAATATACATTAAAATGATTGCCTTTAAGCGTTTGTAATTTTAAACTATTTCTCCAATTGTTTAAAAATCCCTTAATGACCTAATGTTTGATTCTTAACTCTAAGATAAAATGTAGCCCACTGAATCCAAATGGCCTTCAATCTCTCGGGTTCCAGTGGTCTCTGATCAGCAAAATACTGCATGACATAATAAAACATAATTTAATAAGTATAAATAAAAATGAGTATAACAAAATACAAATAGTTTTGAATTGGACAATTACCATGTCCCAGTTATCCCTTAAGCCTCCTTGTACCATCGTCGACATCCAATGCGTGACATAATAGCCACACTCAGTGCTTCCTTTTTGGTTATTACACTAAATTCAATAACATAGTCAAATTTAAATGAAAATTAGTGTAAATAGTAATAAAAGTTATTTTGAAGACATAAACCATTATTTAAATGACTTACTTTAATCGTAATCCATTTAGTAGTAGCCTTTGATTTAGTTCCCTGAGTATCGTGGACTCCCTTCAAAGCACTGCTTAAGAGAAACATGCATGCATATTATACAATTAACATATTCATGTCTTATAAATAATAAAGTAAATGTGTTACAAATTACAACCTACCTGTTAATAATCCCTTTTAGGTAGTTATCATGCTTATTATGCAACAAACAGAACCACACAAAAACATTGTCCTTAGGACATATAACAACCAGTTGTCAATGTGCACTGCATTGGAGAACATGAGTTATTATACTACATACATTGTTTTAATTCATTTGTACAGTTTTACTTACTCATTCAAGTACGCTGCAAGGTAGACATGTTTCTGTGAACTCTGCATCCATTTCTTAAGATAGTCTTCAGATTTAAATTGCGATTGCCCAGATCTCTGTATGGACTATGGCTCAACGAATCCATAGACAGAGGCAATATCCGATTGCAGACATAACTCATTCATATGCCTATTTTTTTGAAAATAAAGTCAATTATGCATGAATATAAAACAAATTGTCATGTAATGGTAGTTTATGTAAAGTGACTTATAGAATCCATAGCTGTAAAACTGAGATGTTAAAACATTGACCACCGTGGATTATTTAGAAATATCCTCATACTTTATGTACAATGGAAAGTCTTTGTTATATACCCCGAACAAAGAAGGGTCTCACTGCACCTGCATGGGTCTGAGGAAAAGCTGGGGAATGGTCAATGCGATCTAGTACAGGGGATCCTCAACAGGTTCTGGCTTATGTACAAGTTTCACCGATCCCTCAGGTCCCTATTTATTCTACACAATTAACAAACATAAGTCATTGACCGTCTTCACTTTATATGACACTGACCAGATGTTTAAATGATAATAAACACACACAAAATGAAATGCCCTTTTCAAAATAGGTTGTAAAAGATGTGTCGGCCAAGCAAGGAAGGTGTTAAGGGTCTGCCCGACTAACTGAACCTCTTTAGTGGGTACAGGGACGCGAGCATCAGCATCTCGAACTTCCTCAACACACACCTTGACCTGATCATTGGCTAGAGGGACGCTGTGCACGATTGTCGATCCCTCATAAACTCTTTCAAGGGCAACCAGGCGGGGAGGATTGTCATCGACATACAACCTACGCATGTCAGATGCACTCGTGTCTGGGTCCTGCCCCGAGGGATCAACACAACTTTCCTTTGTGTTGACATGAGCACCATAAGGACAAACCTGAACCTCCAGAGGTGGTATGAAACCCTGAGACTGCATCTGGTTGAAGGACATCATGAGTTGCTGCGCCACTTTTTCAGTGATTGAATGCTCCAACTCTTCCCTGATGTTCTGTTTTAATCGATCCAAGTCTTCAGGGTTCATGGACTTAGACGTGTGAGAGGTTGATGGAGCCAGACTAAAGTATTATTTTATCATCACACCCGCTCCAACAGCATGGACACGACCTGGGTGCTCTAGTCGTCCAATGGCAACAATTAGTACATCCTGACGTCCACTGGCGATAAAGTTACCCTGTGTTGATTGCTTTTCCAGGGTATCATGTAATCAACATAATGTATTACATGATTTTTGTAATTTGTTGTTGTTTTTCTAATTAATGAACAATGAAACCATCATTTGACTTACAATCCTCTCTGCAATCTCACGTGCCGCCTCAGATGTCATGTGTCATGTTTTCTTTGTGTGAGCCAGCTTCCACTTCACGTGTCATCTAACAGGAAACAGAGGGTGAACGATTGTCTCGGTGCTCTCACCTTGGGCTGCTTCCTCTAATCATTTCTATTGTTTTTCCTCTATCAATTTCTGTTCTAATAAATCATAACCGCCGCGAGACAACACGTGAGGGGAAATGTTTAGCTTCTGGATGACCTGAGCCTTCTTTCTAACATCCTGTAAGAATTACACAGATATTTGTCAACAAGATGCACTTCAAAAGACTGTATAATTGTCAAATTCTAAAACAATTAAAGTCAACTAACCTCCCATGAAGCGGCTCTGTGACTCTCATAGAATTGGTGCCACTAATATTTGCCAATTCCATATTTTTCACATACCGTGTCGTCGTGCTCATCCTTGTCTTGTGCCAGAGCCCACTTGGAGGTCAAATCAGACTTGAATTGCCTCCATCGCTCTCCTACTGTCTGAAGAATTTTCTTCTTTATCCGTTGGTCGGATGCTTCAAGTATATCAAATTCAGCCTGCGATACAAGAAACAATTTTAATAGTTACAATAACATTTAAATTGTATTACTACAAACAATTATAGAAACATTGGACAGTTAATTGTAATACCTGAATGTCCCCCAAATCAACTCCTTCTGAGAAGCAGGAACTTCCTTCTAGTTACCAATGGTGACATCCACCTTGTCTCGAGCCACGATCCCCAGATACTTCCTCAATTTCTTCTTATGGGGATCATCAGCCTTCCTAGTGGTAGGATCCATGTAAAGTACTGGTTTGTCAACATCGTTGGGTTTGGTAGACAATGACCTCAATCGCGTTGCTTTCCTAGTCTTCTTTGTCGTAGACGACGAAGGTACTGACTGAGGAGGAGGAGGGGAGCTCGATGGTGTAGTCATGTTCCTGTAGAAAACAAAAGTAAATAAAGTTAAGTCAAAAGTTAGGTAAGTTATGTAATTGTAAAGCTGGAAACAACTTAATATAAATAAACATTACATTAAACGATGTTAATTAACTCTCCTTCATCATGATCATTACAATTTGCATGAATGTTGTCAACTTCTTCTTCTTTGTTTATGTTAGGCATTTGTGTCTAGTAATGACTCAGACCAGTATCAAGGGTTGAATCATCATAGTCAAGATTAAGACCAATGGTTTTTCCATGTAGTACCATTGACCATCTTTCATCACAAGGATCTTGAACATAAAACACCTGTTTAGCTTGTTCTGCCATGATGAAAGGTTCATTTTGATAAGCTACCTTCTTAAGATCTACCAAAGTAAATCCTGAATTGTCGATTCGCACACCGCTATTGCTATCAACCCACTTACACTTGAAAACACACACAATGAATTTAACATAACTAAGCTCCCAGATGTCATCAATGACTCCAAAGTAAAGCATGGACGCCAAACGGGGATTGTGGTCATGCAGAGTAGCAAAGTGTTGCGATTCAGCCCTCAGACTAACCCCACTGTTTTGCATTGTGCTCTTATCATCTTGTTCTTTGGTGTATAATGATTACTTGTTGATATCATATCCTTGCCAATTTCTAACATTTCTTTTAGGCCCATCTGCTAACTGTTAGACTCTTGGCAAGCATACCAATTGTCGTTGCAGGTTACAGAATTTATAAAGATCGTCTCCACAGGGACTTGAGTTACTCAGTTACTCCAAATAAAACTTAACAGTTTAATAGCTATGTACAATGAGTATGAGCAGAATTTCATGTGTTTGTGAAATAACAGAAAATACGGATATAAAGAAAATGCGGAATTAACGGATTTAGTACGTTTGGTATTACAGAAACTATGGAAACAAATAAAGTGAGTTTAGTTAATTCAAGAAAAGTGTAGGATTCAATTTCATCGTTCATACCCTTAGTATTCGGTTAACATTACTATGTATAAATAATTTTCTATCCTTATTAATTGACACGTTAAATCTCCCCAAATGAATCCCTTGCATTCGAGAATTCTAAGGATATTTACTAAATATCGATCCCTTGCATATCAAATAAATATCCCAGCATTATACTCATAATCTCGTGTTATTTGGAATCAAAACGTTATGTCCTATTCCTAGCAATGTTAACATAATGAGTAAAATCATTAAGTTCAAATCCTAAGAGTACTTTCCAGTCAAACTTAGAATTTAATTTTCATGAAACTAGTGATCAAGTAGAATCAAGTATTACAGACAAAATGAAATTACCAATATTTGGAGTAGAAAAGATTCATGCATATAGTAAATATTAAAGGAGATACATAAGGGTAAGAAGATTACATCCAATTCTTAGGAGAAGCCAGCCAATCATTGCGGAGAGCACATGATCAACGAAAGAATTGATGAAGACAACCATCACCGATTCTTTCCGGCAGAGTTTCCACACTAATTCCTCGCTTCTCTCACTCTCCCCAAGCTTCTAAAACCTATACTCACATTCTTGCTTTCAAAATTGATGCCTCCCCCTTCATCTTGCATGCCTATTTATAGTTTTGGGTCAGCTGCTTAGGCCCACTCGCCCAGGCGACTAATTTTGCCTATTTCCACTCGCCTGAGTGAGTTAATCTCTTAATGGCGAAGCAAGCCACTCGCCCAGGTGAGTGTTTTGTGCCTGTTTTGCTCACCTGGGCGAGTTAAAAACCCAACAATGAAGAAAGGTGTTGGCCTGGGCGACTCCTGGGAAAATTTGCTTCTAGAATCTTCCTAAATTGACATTTTTGTCCCTTTGTACTTGCCTTGGTTGCTTTGGATGTTCTGGTACCTATCAAAACCTATCAAAACACCGGATTTGAGTGGATGAATCTTCCAAAATGTGAATAACACCCATATTTACACAATAAATAGAACAACTAGGTTTAGGGCAATTTAATCAAGAAATTTACTAAAATCAAAAGATAAGTACCAACATTATAGCCCTAATTTTTACTAAGATATGGAACTTATCACTAACTTCGTCATTGTTTCAAAGGAACATTCATCACTAAATATTGTATCTTTAAACCAATTCAAGAAAGTCTTGGTATGCTCTTTCAACAACCTATTCGTCATTTTTGGATTACTTTCCTTGACTAAGGCTTCGTGACGAACGATGTATGGAAAGACTTCATTACTGTTATTCAATACATACAAATGAGCTTGTTGCAATTCCTCTAAACCAGGAGTTATAACATGTAACCCTCATGAACCCTTACCTCCCACTTTGTCGTCATTCCAATACTCAGGAAGCCCAACAAATTTTGCCTTTTCAATGTACTCTGAACAAAATTCAATAGTTTCTTATGCAATATACCTTTCAACTATGGATGCCTCAGGACTGTGTAGATTCTTTGTATACTCTTTTAAGATCTTCATGTATCGCTTGACTGGGTACATCCACTGTAAATAAATGGGACCACACAATTTAATTTCCCTGACCAGATGAAGGCGGAAAATGAACCATGATATTGAAAAATGAAGGCGGAAAACACATCTCGAACTGACACAAGATAATTGCAGCTTCTTCTTCCAAGTCATCTAACTTTACCAGGTCCATGACTTTGCTACAAATGGCATTGAAGAGAAAACATAGGTGAGTTATATCATGCCTCACTTTGTTAGGCAAAATGTCTCGAATCGCCACGGCTAACAGTTGTTGCATCAAGACGTGACAATCATGATACTTTAAGCCAACTAGTTTAAGATCTTTGACTTGCACAAGGCTCTTAATATTTGAAAAGTATCCATGTGGCACTTTTACTCGACGCAGACACTGACAGAAACTTTTCTTCTCCTTTCTTGACAAAGTGTGACATGTTGAAGGCAAGTATATTTTCTTACCATCAGACCTAGGATGTAACTGCTCACGTATACCTATCTTAGCAAGATCTTGACGAGTGTTCAAACCATCCTTTATCTTGCCTTGAATGTTAAGAAACGTGTCGATGACATTGTCTCACACATTTTTTGTTGATTCAAGTGAAGCCAAGCATCAAGGAATGAAGATCAAGCTTCAAGGTTTTGGACTTTTAAACATGCTCAAAGGAAATGTTCAAAGGAAAGCTTGAAGAACCAATTTGATTAATTGTAAAAAGGAAGTATATGATCTGATAATCCAAATGTGCACATCATGCATTAATCATTCATTTAGGATCATTAGATTAAA
>PYAF01004520.1:71114-92824 GCA_007407185.1 Glycine tomentella | reverse complement strand
GAGCAATTTAGGCATGATTTGGTCGCCCAGGCGAGCTAATTGCAACTTGCAGCCCATTTGGCCCACTTGGATGTCTATTTGCAGTCGTCAGCTCGCCCAGGCGACCAAAATGCACTATGTTAGCTCGCCTGGGCGAGCTAAATGCACTCTGGTGGACTTTTGGGCCTGATTTTGCTTTCTGCACCCCTGTTTTGCTGTTCTGAGTCATTTTTGGATCTGGTTTGCTTTCTGCACCTCCCAGGTTTGCTTCTTTTAGTCATTTTTGCTTGCTTTAAATTTGCGGAAGCTCCGGAATGTCACGAATGCTAGCAAAATAAAAGGAAAGTTGGATGAATCTTCGAGAAACATAATTACTAAGTGTTTAACATAAACTAACTAGATTAGGGCAAATTTTGACAGATATTCTTAGTTAAAACACAAGATAAATGCTTCAAATGTAATCCGATTTTCACTAAGATATGACATTTATCAACTATGGGAGTAAAAAAGCAATATACTCATCTCGGTCATTCAGATTACTCAATAACCGAGATGAGGGGCAACTTTACGGATATTTTATATTGGGCCAAAGGCCAAAAGGCCCAAGACAGCTAAAAACAAGTTATTTACGGAAAGATTAAAGAAGATTGAAATCCTAAATATTTACAGAATCAAAGAAGATACAAAAGGTTATTTTTACATCAAATGTCCAGAATATCTGCTCATCTTTCGGAAGATCGTGATCAAGAATAGGAATAGTTTCCTTATTTTTCCACAGGTCAGTAAGCATAAATAGCCACTCACACCAAAGGTACAAGGTACATACACACTGTTACTCTCTCTTTTCCATTCTCACAGTGCACACACCCCACGTCCAATTTGTGGCTCGTTTGTGCTGTGATCTTCTTCCTGGAGTTGTTTTAATCTTCATAAACACCTTCAGAGAGAGAGAGTTTGATCCTATATTAATTTCTGGCATATTGCTGGATCTCCGTTTTTGAGGAATGGAACACAAACCTAGACACATAACTAACCATAAGAAAAAAATATACACACATAGAAAGCAAGCAGAGCAAATGTGTTAGAAGCTAGGACTGATATGTCTAAGTACTTCATTACACATTATTATGGTGATATGTGTAAGTACTTCATTACACATTATTATGGTGATAAGTCTAAGTACTTCTAATTAAACAGAAAAACTGTAAAGTAGAACATTGGAGTCATTTCTAGCATGACTATGTTCTATTTGTCTCTACCCCTAAGCATCAGCTACTTGGTTAGTAATAATTCATACGCCCAAAGCACCTAAATTTATAAATGATGGCTTCCAATGGGCTTATTAAAGGAGCAACTTGTAAGAATTCTGCATAACCATGCAAAATCTACACTACACATCATCATTTGGCTGGTTAGGCGCTATGATTAATATGCAAACAAACAAGCTTTTTTGTTCAAAACAGGTGTTAAATAGCTATATGATATATGCTATAAAGTGAAAACAGAATGCTTTCTACACCATTGATTGGTCCAGATACAATGTGTGAGAAAAAAAAAGCAGAACAAATAAGCAATCAGACTCACCACTGGCTGGTTTCGAACAATCATGTAAACAGTCAAAAGACATGTTCTTACTAACTTCTTAGGAGCCAATGCACAGGTTTCGTTACCTTATCACTACTTGTCTTTAATTTTCTGTCTATGGTTTGTTTTGTTGCTTGCTGAGTCTCTATTGTATTTTTCAATATTTAGAGGCGACGCCATATCCACCGAGAAGCCATGAAGGAAAATATTTTGAGCCAGTTTAGTGAACATGTCAAGACCTTTGATTTGGCAGTTAATTTTAGGAAAATATTCGTCACTCAACTTTTTGGATTAGCGCTAAAGCAAGTAAGTCTCTCCTTAAATACTACTAATAGCCACTCACCAACAATTCCTCTCTAACCTCTATCACACACAGAATACCTGTCTCTCTCTACTCTGGCCATAGCCTGCACAACTCATCCCTTCTCTTTTTAAACACTCATCACCTCATAACTCAAGTTGTTCAACCAAAGTGGGCAAGATGATAAGGGTACCCAATATCACAAGGAGTTTCTTCCCACCAATTGTCAAGCCCTGCAAGAAACTAAGAATATCCACATTGGGGAACAAGTCATTCAGATTATCACCTTCCAGAATCAAGGAACCTATTAAAACAAAGTAGAGCTAGTTCTGTATATATTAACCTGATATAATTCACTAGTAATAACATCCATCACATAGCAGAGATGAATTGAAATCGAGATCAAGAAACAAAATAAAAAACACAAATCAATGACAAAATCTGAATCAAGAAACCCTAGATTAGAGAAGAAAAAAATGCAGAGATGAGAAATTAACGAACCAGAGAGAGCAACGAAACTGCAAAAGTGATAGTGAAGGAGGGTCGAGCGAGAGGAACGAGTGAGCGAGAGTCTGAGCAAGCGGGGTGTGAGCGAGCGAGAGTATTTTAAAATTTTAAAATGTCCCATCCCAAGGCGTAATGTCGTGATTTTGCCGAGTCGGTGACGTCAGTGAGCAAGGCGGCGACAATGTCGACGACGTCCTCGGAGAACAGCCCTCCGGCGCCGACGACCTGAATTCAGCGGCGACGACACTCGACGAGGTAGAGGTAGTCGGTTCCTGCGCTGGTGGTGACGACGAGGCAAAGTTCGGGCAGGAGGTGGAGGACGTTGGCGGTGACAGAGTAGGTTGGATCGCAGAGAACGACGGAGATGGAGGAAGGGTGGTGGTGGTGGTGGTGGAGGAAGTGTTGCAATGAGAGGCTTGAGGAATCGTGAGAGTAGAGAGAGCGTGTGGGTTGAGAGAGCCGGTGAGAGGAGAGAGGTTGGTATTGTTTCAGTGAGAGCAGAGAAATTAGAATTCCTGCATCTTTTTGAAGAATTTAAAATTACAACTTTGTAGTTTAAAATAAATTCTATTTTAAAATGCTAAAATTTGATTTTTATTAAATAAATATCCAAACAAATTATTTAAGAGAAAAGAATTTTAAATCTTCTAAATAATTACTTTTCTCATTTTAATTTCCTCATCCAAACATACTCTTACTTTTTGTAAAATTTTTATGTTAGATTTGTCTTAATTACAAAAACTATTTTATCAAACTTGCATTTTGAGTATATGTGAAAATAAAAGTGATCAATACGAATGCATACATATCTTACTACTTTTAATTAATGTGGATCACACCTAACTCAGGTAAGATTTGATTAGCAAAATATATATCAAAAAACGAGCGCAAATAGATCATGAAAGAAAGGGTGTTTTGATCACGAAAACGACACTAATGCAAATGGACAAACAGATTGTTAGTTTGTAATAATAGCATTATGTGGGGGCCATTTTGAAACAAAGAAAGAGACAAACCATTTTTAACCAATGATATTTAAGTTTTATAATCAATTAAATAATGTAAGTCACTTCCATTAAAAAACAATTATGTAAGTCACCACGCACAGAAACCAACTAGTTAGAGACTGTTGAATCTTAATTAAAGGTCTTAAATTAAGTATTTGACATGTAATTACAATCAAAACTCTGGAAAAATATTTATAGTCTACTATAGTCTTTGAGCAGTATTCTTAAACAATAAAATTAATAGTTTAATTTTAAAACATTATTGGTAAAAGAATAGTCAATTAATTAAAAATAATTTTAAATATTACTTTTCAAAATAATAATTGCAAAAAATAATAATTTTACCATAGATAATAACTAAAAATAAAAGTACGAAGAACTTTTACATTATTAATATATTAATGTAATCTTTAAATTTTATAATACTATTAAATTAAAAACTAAAAATTGTTACCAAATATGTAAATACGATGAATTCTTACGACTTCATTAAAAATTCTCCATACTAAATCCTTAAAAATATAAACGAATAATTTTCACGTCCATAATTACTGAACATAGTATTTCTTTTTCCTTCAAGTCCTAAAGCCTCAAGGTGATATTTATTATTTGGGTGGCGATGGTTTTTTAAAAAATTAAATCATTTCATTTAAAGTGCACAATAAAATAAAATTATTATTTAAAATTAAGTTTTAGCAACCAATATTTTAATTATTATTATTCGGGATAATAATAAGAGCTTCGGTAGCAGAAGTTTCCCTTCCATGATCCGTGGCGGTGACTCTGACTCTCACGCGCATCTTCTTCGTAGCATTTCCCCACACGTTTCCTCGCCGAAGAGCCTCGCCGGACGGCGATCGGAGCTCGTCGCCGCCGATCGATTCGGCATCGTAGCATTTTCATGGTTACGTCGGAAACTGAAAACAGCGCGTTTTGAGATTTGGCTTTTTGTGTGCGTCGAAGAAAGAGAGAGAGAAACAAAAATGAATGGGATAGGGAACGGAGGAGGAGGAGGAGGATTGAGCAACCTGGAGATGGAGTACATAAGAAGACACCACAGGCACGAGCCTGGTGAGAATCAGTGTGGCTCTGCGCTCGTTAAGCATATAAGAGCACCGGTTCCTCAGGTCTTTCTTTTCTTTTTTCCTCTTTTTTTTATAAAATTATTATTTATTTTTAATTATTTGTTGAATATTTGTGTTTTGCTGTGACTTGGTTTTTCGTTTTTGCATGCATCGTTGTGATCCGGTTTGATTATATTCGTAACGGTTGTTGGAATGTGTGAGTATCTGTATTTTGGTGGTTCTGTTTTGAGTTTGATTTGGGAGGTTTTTTTGCTGTTTTATGGGATCAATATTTTTTATTTTTATTTTTTTTGTGGTTGACTTGCTTCCCAATATACCGTTTGATCTGATCCTATTTTTTAGGTTTTGGAAGCGAATGTTTGTATTAGGAGCGTAAGTCGGAGGTGATCTAGTTGCTTGTTTGGTTTAGTTTATTTTGGGGAAAAAATCATTTTTTCCTCCCAGCTAGGAAGCTTTTGAGGGGTGAAATGATTGTTCTCCCTGTAAAGAAGAAATATTTCCCAAACCTGTGCATATTTGTTCTTAAATAATGGAAAAACAAGGTAGTGTGATTCTAGTGAAATGTTTATTCTAGATCTCATTTGTCATTTTGGCAGGGAGTAGTTATAGTTCATTAATTCGGACTGATTAATGCTCTTCGTACTCTATTTCTGCAAGAAGCTTCAATTCCCAAGTCTTTTTGCTCTTGTGAAAATCTTATTACTTTTTTCATTGTTGTTTTTTGGAAAGGGAGGGAGGGGAAAATTTCCGGGATTTGCAATTGCAAGGTTCTTTACATTCTACATTTTAGTGAATTGCGGGTTAAACTTAAATCAGCTTATAATGTGTTTGGATCTGCGTTGAATTATCTGAAAGTCGTGTCATATTTACTAATAAACGTTAAAGCTACTCTTGGTAGCTTCAATCAGGACGTGCTTATATTGATATATGACGCATAACCGGACACAGTTAGTTTACTTGCTGCAGAAGTGTATTACAATAATAATAGTTGAATGATTACGTTTGTAAGGGAAGGTTAGCTACAAAAATGACCAAATTCAAAATGAACCTAATTTTATTCCATTACCTGTCATGTGCTTCCTGACAATATTTTTGCAGTTTTGTTTAATGCAGGAACTTTTTTGATTGAGATTGCCCCGAATGTTTATGCTCTGCTGGCACCTTCCATGTCTGTGTGAATTTTTTATTAATTGTGCATATATTTGATTTCTCTAGGTATGGTCCTTGGTGAGGAGGTTTGATCAGCCGCAGAAGTACAAGCCATTTATAAGTAGATGTGTTGTAAGGGGAAACCTTGAGATTGGGAGTCTGAGAGAAGTTGATGTTAAATCAGGGCTTCCTGCCACTACAAGTACAGAAAGATTGGAGCTCCTTGATGACAATGAGCATATTCTCAGCATCAGGATTATCGGTGGTGACCATAGACTTAGGGTATGAATACATCCTTATAATAGCTTTTATTTTTTTATTTTTTTTAATTTACTTTGCATAAAATCTTGTGCTGGTGTGAGTCTGAAATTCATTCTTCTGAAAAAGCATTTGTCTTCCTTGAAGTGAGCACTCTTCTCTGCATATCCATACTTTATATTCAACCTTGTTGCCAAAATTGTGTGTGTGAGGTGCATTCATCTTCACACTAATTGGAAAAAGGTATGCAAATTCCTGACTGGATGTGACCAATTGCTCAATTAAGGCAAAGATGCTAGATAATATTGGTAGACACAATCTTGATTATTTCATACTTTTATTGAATTCTTGTAATATATGGAACGCTTAATTTTTCTTTCTCTTTCTGAAAATAAGATCACTTTATTATTTTGATGCATGTGGCCCCTTTATATAAAAGATTTCATTTATAGTAGTTTTTCCAAATCAAAATATCAAGGAAAAATCTAGCTTTTTTTTTTTTTTTTTTTTTTTTTTGTAAATATCACTTAATGTAGTTATTGGATTATCATTTCTTACAGAGATGGGGGATAACATTGTTTGATTTAATTTATATTTCAAGTCCTGTTGTACCTTTTAGATAACAGAAAATAGCTTCTTTTGTGAAATTTGGAGTTGTTATTTCAGTTTGGAGGTAATGAAATCCTCGTGAAATTCCTTATGTGGTTCTGGTTTCTATCCTTCATTTTATACTCTATAATAGCACATACAGAGTGAGCTAGAATCTTCATTGTCAACCTATTAAATTCCTCCTTGATGTACTAGAGTCACAAAAAAAGTTAGGATGAGTAACTGATGTTGTGAACTGAACTGTTATGAATGTTTTGCCGCCTGTAATAACGTTCATGTATGAAAGATGCAACAAGCATTACATCCAGCATGAGTAATTATATAAATTTTGTTTTCTTGGCCTTGCTAAGAAGTTGGGCCAAATGATTAAACTGACACATTAAATTTTTAACATAAGTTGTATATCTCTTATCTTTCAGAACTACTCCTCTATCATGTCCCTCCACCCAGAAATTATTGATGGAAGGCCAGGTACACTGGTAATTGAATCTTTTGTGGTGGATGTACCTGAGGGCAACACCAAAGATGAAACCTGCTATTTCGTTGAGGCCTTAATTAAGTGCAATCTCAAATCACTTGCCGATGTCTCAGAAGGGCTTGCTGTGCAGGATTGCACTGAACCAATTAATCGGATCTAGGAGGTTATATTCTGAAGTTGCTGAGAACTTGGCTGCCATGGATGAAGCTTCAGGGGCTTTCCTATCTCAGGAGGCTTAGGAGACGGACTGGCAATTATGCTGCTTCCATTATTAGTATAGAGTTGCAGTGTTTTTCATTCCACTTGCTCTATTGATTATCCTTGTGATGTACATGCTGTTTATACTCTTTGGCAGTTAAAGAACAATATTTGAGTCAGGTGACTGAATCCAATGCTGTAACAACAGGTGAAGGACCAGGTGCTTCTTGGAGATGTTCATGGTTTTTGTTTTGTGGTATGTTCTTTCTTGTATATAGGTGGTGGTGGTGAAACTTGGTCTGTAAAATTATTTTGATTGGTCAGCTGTAGTTTCTAATTGTAGTAAAAATTTAAACTTCTAGCGGGGATTACTTAATCCTTATTACGGAGTTCCAGTTGCTTTGGTTCTTTTTTTGTTCCTTTTCCCCTTGGTACATACTTCGGTTTCTTCCCCTTTTCTCTGTTTTGAAGGAATGACATACAACTGAGTTGAGACCTGTAGAAGCTCATACGGAACCCAAGAGGCTTGGACGATAGGAAGAGAAAGGGAATAAAAGAGGGATAGAAATAGGTTTGAAGTTTAAACTTGTACTCTCTGATTTCATAGTATGACACAAAGGTTTGAAGTTGTACTCTCTGATTTCATAGTATTACACAAAGGTTTGAAGTTTAAACTTGTACTCTCTGATTTCATAGTATGACACAATTAGTCTATTACTAAAATGTTTCAGTCGGACTACGACATCTAGTTCTTCGTTAGATTTGACTTCTTTTAAGGGTAAAGTAATTATAGTTGTTAAATGAAAAAATTAACGGCGAATAATTTTAAAGACATTTATGAATTATATCAATTGTTTTTTTAATGATTAAGATCAATTATTTTATACTAAAAGTGAGTCGTCAAAGAGCTGGATCCGCAGTAAAAAAAGAAACCGTAAAAAAAAAGGAAGAGATGGATCCTTCTTAATTAGTATTCAGTAGTTGAAAAATAATGATCGAACTAGTCAATTTTGGTAATGTCTATTAAAGATAGATGGATTGGAAATGTTGGATAAGCGGCATTAATTGGACAGAATAGCAGTATATTATTTTTTAATTGCATAGGTTGTTTTAAATTTATTTAATAATTAAACATTTAGTATCACTAAATCTATAGTTTAATATGTCTCTCAAAAAAAAAATCTATAATATAATAATGATGAAAGTAGGAAGGACTATTGATAGCATATTAACATAAGAATAAATCTATTCTTGATTAAAACTAGGAGAGAAAAAACCCAAAAATTCTATTCTCGATTAAAACTACGAGAGAAAAAAATCCAAAAATTCTATTCTCGATTAATAGCATCATGACTCTAGACTGTTGCATCTAAGTGCCAACAAATGTTTGAATAATTTATTATTGGGATAGTTAGCATCGCTATGTTGGACTTGTACAGCTCCTTGAGGTTCCAGATCTGTGTCTTGACACTAATAATCAATTTTTGATACATATAAATAGTAAGAGGGGATAGAGATGGGTACTTTATACGGAGATTGGATAAGTACACCTAAGGAGCAAAGCTAGGGCAAGCATGAAGGTTGCATGTGGGAGCATCAAGCATTTAGCCATTGACCCGGAGTTATTCTCAGGGCGCTGTTTAGCACTAGGCCAATAAGGCAGATGCCTTAGCACCCATCCAAGATCTTATTGTTAAAAAAAATATTTAAAAATATTTTAAATTATTATGTGATGAAATACTATTTTTACCTCATAAGACAACATATTTGGTATCTATTAATGGTATTATATCATAAAAAAAATATTTATAATTAATCTCAATGTCAAAACATGATTTTTAAAATTGATACCTTTTAGATTCAAGTTGAGATAAACTATGTTGCCGGATAATGATTAAATTAATTACTATAAAATGAGAGGTGGAAATGACTTAATTATTAAACTTTAATTTAATATTTAGGATGTATTTGGTAAGACACTCTAGGAGCTTATAAGTTAGAGAAAGGACTAGCTAGAAACTTTTAAGTAGTTGTGTTTGATAAAATTTATTTCTAAGTTAACTCAAGCTTATAAGTTAGTTGAAAAATGAAAACTTATGAGTTAGTTGACACAGATAGATCCAAAAGTGTATCTATGGGGAGTTTTTTTTTTTTTTTTTTTGAATTGTTTCTTTGTGAACTTATACATGAATAAATTATGCTTTTCAAAAAGGATTAAATATTTGCGAAAACACAATTCAACCCTCTTCTAGTATTTTTAACCTCTTCTGGTATTTTTATCACTTCAAAACTAATTCGCCCAATTTACACAATTAAGTTTCAAAAATCATGAATAATCCATTAAAAATTTGGAAAATCAAATGATAGCTCTCAAAGAAATTAGTTGTGTAACGACTCACCTCGTCTCTATGATATCATTACTATAAACGTATAGTTTCAATTTTTAATGAAAACTCTATTAATTTGATTATAAAAATCAGAGTAAATTTTTTCGCGATAATACACTTATCAAACAATGCACAAATACATAAATAAATACATATGTATGTATATTTTAAACCATTACATATCACTCACATGTCAAAACATAATTTAGCTTTTAAAGAGAATCAAGAGACTAACTAAGAAAGAGTTGATAATACAACACAACTCTCTCCCCAAAATAAATTCCAACGTTATCACGTCGACTTGGCTGCTCCAACAAAAAGGATCTCCCTCCACAGTCACCTACTGCTGTTCATCTGCTCCCTGTAACACCTTGAAATTTCGATAACTAAAAATAGATGTTTGATGTATTTCTTGTGTGTATTTGATTATTTGATTAGTTTATATTAGTTGAATTATTATGTAAATTATCCTTGTGCAATTGCTTTGTGTGGATGTTAGGTTACATTGAATTTGTTTAAATTGCGTTGAAATTGTGTAATTTTGAGTTTGACACATAACCTATTTTAGTAAAAAAATTATTCTGGATTGGTTAACCATTGGATCGCCTTCCAACTTTAAAGGTAGGCTCATAACCCATATATTTAACTTTTGACCGTTGCGATTGGCGATCCGAAGAGTTAGAAATTAATTTTTTGCAAAAGCAGAAATTTTAAAATTGGGTCAGCTCGTCCAGGCGAATGTTGGTAGACATTTTGGCTTGCTTGGGCGAGTCAAAGCGGTGATAAATTCGTACCAGCAACAACAATCACGAAAATGGAGCTTTTTTCCTTTCCCAAACCTTCCCCCAACCTTCCACCATCATCCTCCACTAGTCATGGCTACTAGTGACTGCCACGAGCCGTCGTTTCTTGCCGTTGGACCACCACATGAAGAAGAACACTTTAATTGGAGCAGAATATTCAAAACTCATCTTGAAGTTTTGGTAGAGAATGGAGCCTCCAATCCTTCTTTCTTGGTTTCTTTGAGGTAACCTTGGTTTCTTTTGTCATCTCCTAACTAGTTTAAACTTCTCTTAGTGTCTCTTGCATTTTGGGTACCGTTGTGGGAGTTTTACCACTTCATTTGAAAATCCTTTAAAAATGAGATGTTGTAAAATTCTCCTTTTTATGAGATTGATGTCATTTCTGTGATCTTTGTTGAGCCCTGGTCACATTGGTGTGATCGAAATTTCAAAATGATTTTTGATGTGGACTCTCAAAACACTATTTTAGCCTCTTTTTAAATTTGAGTGGGTATTTGATCCCAAATGTTAATTTTGACTTTCGATTTGGTATATAGAGCTCTGCATTCGGACAAGCACGCATATTCGAAGGATCACGAAACAACACCGCTAGGCTTTAACGAGAGAACTCCTAATTAGGTAAGGGGAGTTTATTATTTAGTTATAAGTTTTGGTAACATAGTTGGGGGCCAGGGAGTCCAACTATGAGGATATCTGTCTGTCCCTGTTGTGTGCTGGTTTTCAAGAAATACTATGTTTTAAACTAATGGGATACAATATATTTATTATTGATGTATGTTTGCTCCTGTTGTGTGCTAGTTTTAAAGAAAAATTATGTTTTTAACTAATGGGATGCAATGAATTGGCTTGTTGATGGATAAAACTGTGAATAATGTTGTTATTGTAATGATTGGATTTTTGGGAAAAACCTTAATTACAGAGGAGACTCTGTCCAAAATTTTATAATGTGTTCTTCTATTTAATTCTTTATTAAATTTTTAAATGGGCATAAGAGTGTGTTTTATATATTGTAGTCATCCTCTTTAATTTAGAATTTTCTAAAAAATATCAGTCTTGTAGTATGATGAATTGTGAATGTTTGAAATTTGGGTTGTCTGAAGACCTGAGGAATGTGAATCTTAGGCATATGTATTATGTATAGATGTGATGTGATTGCTTGTGATGTCGTTGATGATATTGATGTTGAGATGCCATTGATGTTGATGATGTTGAAATGAGATTATGTTAATGTGTATGATAATGATATTGAGATGATGTGATTTTGATGTTGATAATGACATTGATGAGAGATAATGTTGATGTGAACAATGTCATTGTGTGATATATATATATATATATATATTGATATCCATAGGGGGTGCATGACGCGTTACCCTTGCGAGGAAGGATTTGTTCCTAGCCGGGTCATGCATTGATGGTGCCCATGGTTATCATTATGTGATGTGGATATACATGGATACACATGAGGGGTGTATGACATGTTACCCTTGCGATGAAGGACTTTTTCCTAGCCAGGTCATACATTGATGGTGCCTATGATTGTAGGTTGTGTATGTACACGAGGGGTGCAATGACTGGTTGGTTACCCTTACGAGGATGGATTTGTTCCTAGCCACGGCCAGTGCATTGGTGAGCCCACATTGGTGTGTTATGTATGTACATGAGGGTGCATGACGGGTTACCCTTGCGAGGAAGGATTTGTTCCTAGCCGGGCCATGCATTGATGATGCCCATGTTTCATACTTCATATTTCATGGATGGAAATGTTGGATATAGGAGGAGTTGAAGAAGATCAAGGATAAAACTCATGTCACTTGAAGGTTTTAGCTTTTTACATGCCATTCAATTGAAAGCATTTGTAATTTGTAAAGTGGTTTAAGAAGGTTTATCTTGTGATCCTTGCATTGCATGAAGCATAAACATATTCATGATTAAAATGTTTTAAGAAAAGAACTTTAGAGTTTATCTGTGCATATTCTATGGCTTTGTCTGCTTTAATCGATTATACAAGGATATAATCGATTATCAGCTTCTGTTTGATTCTGGAAAATCCATGACGAACACTTTAATCAATTACAAGATGATCGTAATCGATTACATAGTTGTATTTCTAAAACATGCATGTCTACCTTAATCGATTACCACAATCTATAATCGATTACATAAGCTTATTCTGAAAATTGTAAATGACTGCCTTAATCGATTACCACAATCTGTAATCGATTACATAGGCTTATTCTGAAAATTGCATATGACTGCATTAATTGATTACCACAATCTGTAATCGATTACCAAGGCCTATTGCATATATTAGACTAACTGGTTTAATCGATTACTTCATGGAATAATCGATTACTTTGTTCATTAAAGATTTACATATTGTCTTACGAACATTTTAATAGATTACTTGGTTAAATAATCTATTACATATGTTAAAATAATTGATTATACTTGCATAATAATCGATTACTGTCTGTTAAAACTGTTTTCTATATCAAGCTGCTTGGGTCTGTGATTTCAATATTGATCACATTTCATCATATACTTTAGATTACCAACTCCCAACACAAGAAAAAGTTCTCATTGTCCAAGAAATAGTTTTTTGAGTATTAGATTTCTTGCTTGAAATTAAAAGATCATTTTGCTTCATAGTTGAAGATGAGTTAAGAAAAGTTTTTCAAGAGAGTTGATTCTAAACTTTGATATTCACGCAACCTGGTGTTGATTGGTAAAATCATTCATGCATTCATTCATCCATTGAGGATCACAGGTTGTGTCTCTCTTAAAATTTCTTGTAGATTGTTTTGAGTTTTAAAATAATTTTGTAAGGCTAAGTTCAAAGAGTTTCTTTCAAGCTTTCTAGAGTAGTGTTCTCTAGGGGTGAAGATCTGAGTAGGGTTCTCAGGATCTTGGTGATTTGGTTTCTAATAGGGTGTTAGAACTCTGATTCTTTGTCTAGGATTGATAGAGAAGATCACTTGTAATTGCTTGTAAAGAATACATTTGAGTTAGTGGAACTCTAATCTAGTTTGATTAGAAGAATTGGGTGTAACTTCTCTTGAGAAGTGAACCAGTATATGTGCTTGTGTTAATTTCTATTGTTCTATCTCTTCTTTCTATCTTGATCTCTCAGCTGTTGTGATTTCTTCATTACTCAACAAGTGCTGGTTTTGTGATTGGAATCTTGGACTGAATGTTGGATTTAAAGGAGGCTGCAAGAAGATTGAAGCAAGGATGACTTGGAGTTTTTGCTTTTTACATGCCCAATCAAGTTTGAAGGCATTTGTAATTGTCTAAGTGGCTCAAGTACATTACCTTGGGATCTTTCATTGCATTTGTGTAACATCCCAAAAATTTAAATGTTAGTTAGAGATAAAAGAGAAATTACAAAAAAATGCTTAAAGGAGAATGACCATATTACCCTTCCTTTGAAGCAGAAATTACGGAAATACCCTTGAGCTAAAATTATTCAAATACCCTTGGATATTTTGAAAATTACAATCATACCCCTAGGGTGAATGACAAATTACCATAGTACCCTTGAGGCAAAAATTACCAAGACACCCTTTGATATTTTGTGAAAGCTTGATGAAATTACAGAGTGCCCTTGGATGACAAGTTACCAAAATACTTTGTGACAAGAAGCCTCAGAATAGGATTTCTATGAATTTCATACGGTAATAACTTTGAAATTTTATTCAGGAAAATTTAGGTAGCAGAAAAGTATAGAAAAATGATAAG
Source organism: Glycine tomentella (assembly GCA_007407185.1). Classification (NCBI taxonomy): domain Eukaryota; kingdom Viridiplantae; phylum Streptophyta; class Magnoliopsida; order Fabales; family Fabaceae; genus Glycine; species Glycine tomentella. The sequence goes on along the minus strand of PYAF01004520.1, from coordinate 78,738 downwards.
TAGAATTTGGGGAATTATCTTTTAATTGTAGGATGTATAGACTTATTCAAAGAGATGATTTAGTAATTTTGATGGTCAGAAGTGGAACGGACTAATCAGAATTAAGATATAAGCAGTCTTGAATGTAAGGTCTGTGTAGCACTCTGTATAGACTACTTGTGAGCTATTTATATTGTAACTGAAGTCAGTTTCTGGAAAATTCTATAGTTTCATTATTTAATATTATCCTTTAGATAGAAGAGTTCGAATTGAACTTGAACTCCTCCTATGAATGCCATGTAAAGCTAAGTTCAAATTGAATTTTACTTAGGCCATGTGTGAAGACAACTTGGAATTGAATTCTTCTTCCTCATGAAAGGTGACATATGGACACAAGGAGAACCACACAATTTTTTACTCTTTAAAGGAAATAATAATATGATATAGAAGGAAGAAGAGAAGATAAAAATATTCCCCTTGACTATGGTATTCACAAGAAGTAGAAGAAAAAGGGGAATAAGGTGGATTGTCATATTTTAATTTGATAAGTCATGATAAGTAGAAAAATACCTTAATATTCGTAAATTAAAATGATAAGATACAATCATGAAGGCTTAAGAAATATCTAGCCACTGGTAAGCCACCATTGATGAAGGGATAAGAAGCCATCATAACCTTGAAAGACATATGTACAAGATGACATGAAGAGAAGAAAATCTTCTCTTATTTCTTGATGCTTCTCGTGAAATAGGTAGAGAAATAGAGAAGATTCATGACAATGTCAAATGGTAGGACACTTGTAAAGGAAGCTTCATGACAATGCCAAGTGGAAGGACACTTGTAAAGAAGTAGACAAGTGTAGGGACACTTGTAAAGCAAGTCATCATGACTTAGAAGATTTTTGTATAAAAGTAAAAGAGTAATTATGAGTTTAGTTAGGATGGAATGAAATGAGAAGAAACTAAGTTAGGATGGAACTAGATGAGAATAACTAGATAGCAAGGGTAGAAATGTCCTTGAATATTTTATTATTTTCTAAACTCTATATAAAGGGAGGAAGGCCTTTAAGTGGAAGTCACATTCAAGACTCCATTCTTCCACCTATTCAACGTGAAACCTCTCACTTCTATTGCCTTCTTCACCTTTCCAAAACATCAAATACTAGACAAGCCTTTCATTTTTTCAAGACCTTGAGGTGAAGCCAAATACTTGGAGGAATTGGAAGCAAACTTGTTTGAGGTAGGTGAAAGTTAATTTCATTTATCATTTGATTCTTGAGATAATTCGTATGGCTGTAAGCTGAATTTTGGACTGTTTTGAAATTTCCATATCTCCCTCTATACTTAACCAAACAAGATGTTTGACCACTCATTTTAAAGCTTAGGATGTCCTCTATGTTCTCCTAAAATATGGGGCCAAGATAACTAGTGAATCATGCCCAGAAATTATTTTAGCTCAAGTTGTCCGAAACTGTCCACACCAAAACAGCTTCTACCATCCGTTTTGAAAAATTTATTTCTCTCTCATTTCTTATTCAAATTAGGTGTATGATATATGGAATTAAAGATCTAAATGTCAATATAACATATAAAAATTTCAGCTAAAACTAGATTTTTTTACTGCTTTCAATCGTCAAAACACTAGGAAATATTAGAGTGGAATTTTGAGACTGCTGGCAGATTTGAAATTCTATTTTTAAAATATTATATCTAGAGTTTGATAGCTCCAATTGAGGCATGTGATACCTTTTTAGAAAGCTTAGAAAGTATAGTTTAACATACTAAAAGATGGTAATTAAATGAATATTAGATGAGTATAGATTATAGGAAGAACCGAATCATATATAGTAAGAAATCTTGTTGTTATGATGTTCTTTGTTATGATTTTCTTTTGTGATGATGAAATCTTGATGTTTTGTGACATAATTGTATGACATGAGTTATGTAGCTTCATATGTCATTGAGCATGTCATGTGAATTAAGAAATATAAAAAGATAAGACCTGAAGGGTGATACGGTTAAGTCGAGCACGACCCTGAGGGAAAGACTAAAGAAAGATAATACCTGAAGGGTGATATAGTTAAGCTGAGCACGACCCTGATGGTACCCAACAGGTGATACGGTTAAGCCGAGCATGACCCTGCGGGAAAGACATATTGACCCAAGGGTGATACAGTTAAGTTGAGCATGACCCTATGGGACCCCAAAGGGTGATACAGTTAAGCTGAGCACGACCCTGCGGGAGCAACCTAAGTCTAGTAATGAGCTCATTGTCTAGTTTAGGGTATTAAAGAATAGATAAATAAAGATAAGCTATGCATTGACATGATTGAAAATGATGCTTGCATTAACGATGAAGTATGCGATTATTTTAAGTGTTTATGAATAAAATGAATCTACTTCAGGTTATATGTTTATGAAATTAAAAATCAACTATAATTGTTCATGTGTTTTATTAATAAACCGAAGTAGCTGGAATGATGACAATGACACTGTATGATAAGTAACTTTTCAACTACTGGTAATTCTTTGGAATTCTCACTGTTTTAGTATGTTCCCGTGTCATTCCAGATATGTAAATCGAAAGGAGGAGCTACAAAGTGAGGACAAGTTAGAAGATTTCTTTTAATGTTGTAGACTTGTAGTATTTTGTTATATGCTTTGTAATATATGAACATTACTATTATTGTAGGGAATATTATTTACAAGTTATTACTAAGTTGTAATTTACTAAAGAGACTAAAAAGTCTCTACATGCTCTATATATAAGCGTAATTTTCTAAGATTAAGATGAGTTTTTCTCAATCGATTTTGGTTAAAAATTTTACATTAGAAAAGTTAACATCTTCTAGTTACTTATTATGGCCTAGGCATAATATAGTAATTGGAAGGATGTTACAATTTGATTTCTCATCCTCATGCATACATGTTTTTGATTAATGAACTAAAGCTACTCAAATGATTTTACAAGAATTCAAGTTCTCATGGCTAAGTTTTTGGAAAGAGTAAAACTTAATGCTTTAATCGATTACACAGTGTTTTAATCGATTAAATGTCTTTGTTCTAAATCTGGAAAAGCCTTGAAGAACAGTTTAATCGATTACAGGCTTCTTGTAATCGATTACATAGTGTAATATGAAAATCATGCATTGTTGCTTTAATCGATTACCATGAATCGTAATCGATTACATAGGCTATTTTCATATCCTGAGCTTTACTGGCATAATCGATTACCAGTATTATGTAATCGATTATTATGCATTGTTTCACATACGTATAGTTTGCTTTAATCGATTACACTGCGTATTAATCGATTATCTTGTTCATGAATACATTTTCAGAAAGCTCAAGAACATATTAATCGATTATGTGGTATATTAATCGATTACACTTACGGTTTAATCGATTATATTATGTTAAAACTGTTTTTCTATAAAAAGCTTATGGGTCTATGGTTTTAATAAGTTTTTAGAATTCATTTATGCGAAATACCCAATACTCCCAAAGCTTTAGAAGTTGAGAAAAAGTTAGTTCTGAGCGAATAACATTATGCATCAAAACTTAAGATTCACTTTTCATTGTTGATGTTTTGAGCAAAATCTTAACAAAAGTTGTCAAGAAAGTTGTTCTCTGCAATTCATACATTCAAACTATGTTTGATTGGTTGTATTCATATCATTCATATGCTAAAGATCATGAGGTGATATCTTTCTTGAACTCTAAATTGTAATTGTATTTGTTTGTTTAAAAGTATGTGTATTTTCCTAAGAGCAAGTAGTTTCTTTAAAGCTGTTTCTGGAGAGGGGTTCTCTAGAGGGTAGAACATAGTAGTGTCCTCTGGTTCTTGATCTCAAGAAATCTATAGGGTTTAGATTTTGATTCTTTGTCTGAGTTTGACAAGGGAAATCTATTGTAATAACTTGTAAAGAATTATATTTGTTTTAGTGAAAACTCTAACCTAGTGTTGGTTGGAAGACACTGGATGTAGCCTCCAAGTTTGTGAGGTGAACCAGTATAAATTGCTAAGTCTTTTATTCTAATTTTGTATATCTCTCATTGTTTGTATTTGGGTAATCAAGAAATAATCAACAAGACAAAGTTTCTGGCATTACTTGTATAACAAGATTGATCTTGGCTGAAAGAAAAGTTATGGTTTGAAAAAGGTTTTTAAGTGATATAATCAAGATTTCAAATTCCACAAAAAGTTTCAAGTAAAATTTTAAATATCTGTTTTAAACCAATTCACCCCCCTCTTGGTTTATTTGAATAGTGTTCATTGTATTTTCACTGAATGGTTTGATTTAATTAAAGTTGTATTGGTTTTAAAAGTGATTAAGATCCTAAAATCTGATTTCATAAAGAATTTTAAAAGGTCAAGGTTATTCCAATTCATCCCCCTCTTGGTATTTGAGTGTATTCATTGTTTATCAATTGGTATCAAGAGCTGGTTCTTGAAAGTTATTCAAGATCACTTTCTTTTCAAAGAAAATGAATACTACACAAATAACTTTTAAAGAGGGAGTCTCTCAATCGTCCTCCGATGTTTGAGGGAGAGCATTTTAACTTTTGGAAAAATTGTATGCAAATCTTTATTTAAACAAATGACCCAGGTGCTTGGAATGCTATTGAGAAGGGTCATTTGATCCCTACAAAAGTTGTTGATAATGAAAGAATTCCCAAGAAGTGGGATGAGATGACAGAAGTAGAAAAAAGAGTTGTACAATATGACTTTAAAGCTAAAACATTGATTACATCTGCTCTTTCTTCTAAAGAATTCTTTAGAATTGTCAGGTGTAAAAGCACGAAAGAAATGTGGAAGATGTTGGAAGTAACTCATGAAGGCATTGACGAAGTTAGAAGGTCAAGGAAGCATGCCTTGATTCATGAGTATGAGATGTTCAAGATGAATTCCACAGAAAACATTTCTCAGCTGCAAACAAGGTTCATTCACATTGTGAATCATCTTCTTGGTCTTGGAAAGACCTTTGATACTGAAGAGTTAAACATCAAAATCCTGAAATGTCTTACAAGACCATGGCAACCAAAAGTTACAGCAATCAAGGAATTAAAAGATCTATCTAAGATGTCCATGGCTGCACTTTTCGGTAAGCTTCTTGAGTATGAACTTGAAATGTCACAATTAACACATTTTGAAAATGCAGATTGTAACACCCTAATATTTCAATAACTATATTTGTGAATCATTCTTGTGAAATTATTGATGTGAATGTTAAAATAGGTAAATGTTATATTCGAATGATCTATATTATTTATATGAAATATTAATTAGAGGTATTACAAAAATAGTATAGGAGTGATGACCATACTACCCTTCCCTTAAATAAGAAATGACAGATATGTCCTTAAGGTGAAAACGACAATAACGCCCCTAGATATTTTTGAAAATTACAAAAATGCCCCTAGATATTTTAGTAAGATATTTTATAATAGAAATTATATAAATGCCCTTGGATATTTTAGAAAAGACAAGAATACCCTTAGATATTTTGGCTAGATATTTTAGGAGGGGAAATGACCAAAATGCCCCTAGAATGAATGATGAATTTACCATAATACCCTTCAGGCCAGAAATGACTAGATATCCTTAGAGATTTTGTGAGAACCTGATGGAATTACAGAATACTCTTAGACTCTGACTATCAAAATACTTTGTGACAGAAAACCATAGAATAAAATTTCTATGAATTTTATAAAATAGTTACTTTGGAACTTTATTCAGAAGAATTCAAGTATCAGAAAAATATGGAAAAATGATAGACGAAATCTATGGAATTTTCTCTTAATTATAGAATGAATAGATTTATTTTATAAAATAGTTTAGTAATTTTGATAATCAAAAGTAAAATGAACCAATTAGAATTAAGATAAAAGTAGTTTTGTAAGAAAAATCTGAAATGCACTCTGTGTAGATTACTTGTGAGTAATTTTACTAGAATTGAAGTCAGTTTCTGGAAAACTCTAGGATGCTATTATTCAATATTATCTTTAGGTAGAATAGTTCAAATCAAATTTGACTTCCTTTAAAGAAATGCCATGTAGAAAGAAAAGCATAAACTAGAATATTCTTTTTCATTTAAAAGATAACATATGTATTCAAAAGAAGCCATATAATTTTCCCTTCTTTAAAAGAAAATGAAAATGATATATAAGGAGAAAAAGGAAGACAAAAATCTTCCCCCTTGGCCAAATAAAATTCACGTGAAAAGGGTGTTAGAAAGAAAGGCCAAAAATCATATTTTGATGCAAGAAAACATGAAATAAAGCAAAGCCTTCTACTACCCTCTAGACTCCACGTGAATGTGCAAGAAAAATGGAGAAACTTCAAGTGCTTGGACAAGTATAGGGACACTTGTAAAGTGGTAGCCCAGTGGAAAGCAAAGTCATTGAGATATTTTCTATAAAGTAAAGGAATAATAAGGAATCTAGTTAAAACCTAAAGGAATAAGCATAAACTAAGTTAGGATTTAATGAAACAAGGAGAAACTTAGTTAGAATGAAACTAAATTAGTTAGAAGGGCAAATATGTCCTTGAATAATTTATTAATTTCCAAGTACTATATAAACGGGTGGTGGGGACCTTGCTTGGAAATCACCTTCAAGGCATTCATTCCCCTAAAGTTCACGTGAAATACTACTCCCTCATCCCTTTCATCCTCTCATTTTCAAAAGCCTAAATCAAATAGAGAAGACCCCACCATCATAGGAAGAATCACGTGTAGGAAAGCTACCTAGGAGGAAGAATTTGACAAGCTTTGTAGGAAGAAACAAGGTATGTATGGGGAAGCTTTATGATAAAGATAGTTTAAGCGTTGTTTTGTTTGAATAAGTGGTTGAATGTTTATGTGTTGTTGAGTGTTTCCATGAAGTTCATATGTTGCTAAAAGTTTCTAAGAATTTCTCTAAGTTCCATGTGTTGCTAAGTGTTTCTATAAATCTCCATGAAGTTCATGTGTTGCTGAGTGTTTCTATAAACCTTTGTATATGAATAATATGCTGAGATTTTGTATGTAACATCCCCAAAATTATAAAAATGTGATGATAATTGGATACAAGTATGTTTAGAGAAAAATAACTATATCACTCTTTCCATGATGTAGAAATTACTAGAAAATTCTTAAGATGAAAATTTCAAAAATGCCCTTGGACATTTTTGAAAATCACCAAAAATACCCCTAGGTTGAATGGCATAATTACCAAAATGCCTCTAGGCCAAAAATGCTCAAATAACTTTAGAAATTTTGTAGAAACTTGATGAAATTATAAAATACACTTAGCTGACTAAGTATCAACATATTTTGTGACACAAAACTCTAGGATAAAATTTCTACAAATTTTAAAAGATGACAACTTTGAGGCTGTATTCAAGAAAACTCAAGCACCAGAAAAAATATGGAAAAATGATACAAATAATCTAAGGAATTTTATTTTAATTATAAAAGGAATAAACTCATTTGATGAACCAATTTAGTAATTTTAATAATCAAAAGTAAATGTACCAATTAGAATTAAGGTAAATGTAAATTGTAGGTAAATAATACCCTAAATGTATTACTTGTAAGAAATTTTAATAGGATTATGATTAACCTAGAATTATATTACTCTTAGGTGGGAAAATGTAAATCAGA
>PYAF01004520.1:43831-56847 GCA_007407185.1 Glycine tomentella | reverse complement strand
CTGAAGACTTTGTTAAAGATGCTTAGTTAAAGATATTTGTTGTAATGAAACATTTTGGTGATTTGTAATATGTGATAGAACTGATATTGGTCTGTATTAAACTTTATATTATGTCAGACTTAGAAATACCAATAGGTAATGAAGAACTTTTTATGATATTAATGATTAGTAACTTTCGTATTGATTATTCTAAGCAAAAGAAAAGAATTTTTCGTAAAAATTAATAAATAATAGGATAAACAAATTGAGGCATTACACAGATAAAAAGCAAAAAAGTATAGCCTTGAAAACTGCATCATCAAATGTGGAAAAAAAAGACTCAAGTGATGAAGATAAATGTGATGAACATATGAACCTAATAGTGAAGAAATTCAGCAAGTTCATGAGAAGAAACAAGAACAAAAAGTTGTCAAACTTCAACAAGAGAAAGGACAACAACAACAACAACTCCACCAACTTCACTTGCTTCTAATGTGGTAAGCCCAAACACATCAAATCTGAATGTCCTATGTTTTTGAAGAAACAACAAGGTGAGAGGAATACAAAGAAAGAAGGGAAACCAAAGAAGGCATACATAGCATGGGAAGACAATGATTCAACAACCTCTGAATCAACAAGTGAGAATGAAGAAACAAATGTTTGCTTCACTTCCACACTAAGTGATGATGAAGAATTCCCAAGTGCTGAAACTGAGGTAACTTCTGAATATGATAGTATTGTTGATGCTTTCCATGAGATGCATGAAGAGGCCCAAAAGCTTGCACAAACCAATAATAGGTTAAAAGGTAATCTCAAATGGAATGTTTCCAAAATTGTTGAATTGCAATCTGAACTTTGCAATTTGAAAGAAGCAACTGAAAAGCTTGTTTCAAGTTACAAAGTTAATGAATGTGTTTGTGCCTCATCATCTTTAAATGTTGATAATTGTAAGATGTTACAAAAAGAATTTGATGATTAGAAAAAGAGTCAAGGTGAAAAATATATGTTTTTGCTTTCAGAAAATTCTTATTTGGTTGATCTTTTGAAAAGGCTTTATAGAGATAAATGCAATTTAAATCAAATGCTAAGTGTGCAAAAATATGATAGAGATACTTCTGGTTTGGGGTACAAACATGGATCAAAACCTTTTGGAAAAACAAGGTTTGTGCCTCTAAAATAAAAGTGTAAAAAAGGCCTTTCAAAAACAAAGAATTATCAATTGACTCATTTTGAAAGTGCATCAAAAACTATCACTTGCAATTATTGCATGAAGAAAGGTCATACATCCATTAGGTGCTATGCAAGGAGATTTTATGTGCCTAATGGTGAAGTATTTGGGTACCTAAGAGAAAAAGGAAACCAACTAACCCCTATTGACCCAACCCACATTGGGAACCTTTCTTTGTTACTTAAATTGACTTTTGCAGGTGTGTCTAAGAGCAAAATCAACATTATGGTATCTTGATAGTGGCTACTCTAGACACATGACAGGTGACATGTCCATGCTCACAGATTTGACACTCAAAGATGGAGGATATGTCACTTATGGTGATAATAATAAAAGAAAGATCATTGGAGAAGGAAATATAGGAGATAGCTTCAAAACAAAGATAAAGAATGTGCTTTATGTGGAAGGTTTGAAGCACAATCTCCTTAGCATAAGGCAACTATGCGACAAAGGACTCAAGGACCAATGAAAGAATTTCTGCAACTAAATGATCTAAATGAAAAGGAAAAGGTTGAACCAAATGATGAAGTGGAATAGTTAACACCACTACAAAAGCACAAGGATTGGAGAACAACCAAAGGCCTTTCCCTTGACAATATAATAGAGGAAGTATCCAAGGGAGTTTCTACTAGATCTTCTTTAAGAAATCTTTGCTGTAATATGGCTTTTGTATCACAGATTGAACCAAAGAGCATTGATCAAGCTTTGCTTGATGAACATTGGTTGATGGCCATGCATGATGAATTGAATCAATTTAAGAGAAATGAGGTTTGGGAATTAGTCCCTAGACCCTCTACTCCTAAATCTATTGGCATCAAGTGGGTTTTTTTTGAAACAAGCTTGATGAAAGTGACATCATAGTTAGGAACAAGACTAGATTGGTTGCTAAAGGATACAACCAAGAGGAAGACATAGACTATGATGAAACCTATGCTTCAGTTGCTAGGTTAGAGGCCATTAGGTTGTTACTTGCATATGCATATTTAATGAACTTTAAATTGTTTCAAATGGATGTTAAAAGTGCATTTTTGAATGGTTACATTGAGGAAGAAATATATGTTGACCAACCCCTTGGATTTATTGCATACATCCTAACCATGTTTTCAAATTAAGAAAAGCTTTGTATGGTTTGAAACAAGTACCAAGGTCTTGGTATGAGAGATTAAACAACTTCTTGCTTAGCCAATCTTTCATAAGAAGACATGTTGACAAAACCTTGTTCATTAAGAAGCATGACAATGATATCTTGTTAGTTCAAATCTATGTGGATGATATTATATTTTGTTCAACTAATCAATCTATGTGCAAAGAATTTTCTGTCTCAATGTAGAGTGAATTTGAGATGTCAATGATGGGAGAACTCACATTCTTTCTAAGACTACAAGTCAAGCAAATAAAAAATGAAACTTTCCTTAGTCAAGCTAAGTATTGCCTGGAGATGATCAAAAAAATTCAAAAGGAGAAGAGTAAGGATACTGTAACTCCTATGGCTACATTAACTTATCTTGATTTAGGTGATAAAAGAAAAAGTGTTGATAAGTCTAAATACAAAGGAATGATTGGATCTTTGTTATACTTAACTGCAAGCAGACCTTATATTATGTTAAGTGTTTGCTTATGTGCTAGATACCAAACAAATCCCATAGAGTTTCACCTTACTGCAGTCAAGAGGATCCTCAAATATCTCAAGTCTACACAAAGATTTGGACTTTGGTATCCTAAAGGTGCATCACTTAACATAGTTGGATATTCTGATTATGATTTTGTAGGGTGAAAATTGGATAGGAAGAGCACTAGTGGAACACGCCACTTGTAGGCAGCTCACTAATCTCTTGGCACTGCAAGAAGCAATCCTATGTTACTTTATAAACTACTGAAGCTGGGTATATCTCTGCTGGAAGCTGCTGTGCACAAAGCCTTTGGTTGAAGCAACAACTCCAAGATTTTGGTGTTGAGCTAAAGGAAATACCCCTACTTTGTGACAATACAAGTGCCATCAACATATCCAAGAACCCAATCATGCATTCAAGGAGCAAACACATTGAGATAAGACATCATTTCCTCAGGGATCACATCCAAAAGGGTAATATCAAAATTTAGTTCATTGATACACTTAACCAATTGGATGATATTTTCACTAAACCTTGGCTAGAGATAGATTTTATACACTTAGAAACATGTTAGGAATCCTTGATGAGTCTAATATATGCTAGTATGCTTTTTAATGTGTCTATCTATATTTAATTTAGCTATCCATCACATTTGACTCAACATTCGAAATATGCTGCATAATCACTATTCATTCTGCAATATTGACTGGAGTAATCGATTACGTGGTGAAATAATCGATTAATTGATCATTAAAAGCATTTCAGAAACAAATTTATGCTTATATAATCGATTACCTTGTCGAATTAATCAATTACTCTCTATTTAAAATGACTTCAGAAAATTTGTTTACTCTGGATTAATCGATTACGACAACTAATTAACTGATTATGCATGCTATATAAGCTTTTTCAAAATTAACTTAGACTGGAATAATCGATTACGACGAATGGTAATCGATTACTAAGTGTTAACTCTATTTTATTTCTCACTGGAGTAATCGATTATGCTTCATTTTAATCGATTACACCTTATGTTTTCTTCCTTCTTTGCTTATGATTCATTTTACATTGCTCTTTTTGCATTTAATAAGCCAAATAGGGTGAGAAGATTATTGAACATTATATGAGAAAATGAAAATAATTGAATCTTATATTGCTCTATGAATCTATGTTTCTGCAACTTAAGAAATATGACCTAAAAGAGGGGGAGCAATCTTAAGAATATATATATGCTTATGCAAAGCTTCTTAACACTTGAAATTAGCAAAAGGCTAAGTTTATTTCAGGTTAAGATTGAAGATCCTACACTTATCTCTCTCATGTACTTAACAAAGCAACAAATGTTCAATTAATATTTGGCATGATCAAAGCCAAAAACGGGGAGATTGTTGGATATAGGAGGAGCTGAAGAAGAAGATCAAGGATAAAGCCCATGTCACTTCAAGGTTTTAGCTTTTTACATACCATTCAATTAAAGACATTTGTAATTTGTAAAGTGGTTTAAGAAGGCTTATCTCGTGATCCTTGCATTGCATGAAGCATAAACATATTCATGCATAAAATGTTTTAAGAAAATAACTTTCGAGTTTGTCTGTGCATATTCCTTGGCTTTGTTTGCTTTAATCGATTACACAAGGATATAATTGATTACTAGCTTCTGTTTGATTCTGGAAAAGCCATGACGAACACTTTAATTGATTACAAGATGATCGTAATCGATTACATAGTTGTATTTCTAAAACATGAATAACTGCCTTAATCGATTACCACAATCTATAATCGATTACATAGGCTTATTCTGGAAATTGTACATGACTGCCTTAATCGATTACCACAATCTGTAATCGATTACATAGGCTTATTCTGGAAATTGCACATGACTGCCTTAATTGATTACCACAATTTGTAATCGATTACCAAGGCCTATAGCATATACGATATTGACTACGATATTGACTGCTTTAATTACTTCATGAAATAATTGATTACTTTGTTCGTTAAAGATTTCCAGATTGTCTTAAGAACATTTTAGTCGATTACTTGGTTAAATAATCGATTTGATAGTTGTGTTTTGTTAATAAACTCTTTCATAGTTAGTCCCTTAATTCTTTTTGTGAACATGTATATTTTGAGTTGTAAATACCTGTAAAACTAAATTAAGTTCTAAATATGTGCATGATGAGTACTAATTTAGTATATGTATTCAATTATTGTAATTGTATTATGTGTACGATGATTATATTATTGCGAAAAACTTACTACCATTTTCATAATCAAATTAATGGGGTTTTCATTAAAATCTGAATTTGCACGATTAAGAGTTAGTGATATCGTAGCGACAAGGCGGGTCGTTACACTCCCACGAACGAATGTTCACGATCATCACACGGTACAAAAAATTGCAAGGGTGAGTTTATTATACAAAATCAACAAGTTCCAGATAACAATAATTAGAAAGAAAGCAACAATAACAATCACAATCATTCTCAGAAATCAATCAGTTCAACACACACTCAACAAACTAGTCATCCACTTTTTCCACAATTCAAATCAATTATGCTCAAAATGATGCATGTACCTGAATCCACCCTCACCATGCAATGTGGTACCATTCTCATGAAAATAGCTTCTCTTAGGAAAATGATTCAGTAGTTTACTGAGGATCACCCTGTTATGCATTGGCCATTCCCCCCCTATGGTGATCAGGCAGAGTCTTAAGAGAATTCCAAACCGAGTGACATGTCCCTTAGTACCAGAGTTTTTATCCCATAAAAACCACAGGTACACACTATCTTCATTCTATTTCCATCCATGCAATTATGAAGTATGAAACATGGACATAATCAATGCACTGATCGTGGATAGAGACCGGAATTCTAAACAATCCCTTTTTCTCTCTAGGTATGCTTAAAATTTGTGAACCCTTCCTCGCAAGGATATCCAATAAGTCATGCACCCCCATGTACATACATCATAGAGTGATTTTAGTTAAATTTTTGTCTATCATTCTTAGCTTGTTTGACCTTTTTTGGACTTGTATTTTTCCATTCTAATTCAGTTTTTGGCCTAGGCAAGTAAGTGGGTTTAATTGCTATTTGTAGCGTATTTTTGGATTTTTGTTCACTTGACATATCTGACTTGTGCAGGGCCTATAGAGTGCTACCGATCTCCGAATGCAGTGTTCTAGGAGTCCTTGGAAAGATAACAAAAAGATCTACAAGTTTGCTAGAAATAGCCCAAGGTCAATTCGGTCATTTTGAGGATCATTTTGAGATTCGAAGTTAGCACCTCTGCACTTGTAATTTTGGGCTGCGAATTTGATTTTCATGGTTGTAAATAGTAAATAATTAGAATTGATGGGTTTTGTTGATGGCCCATTCTTTTCTTCAGACTTAGTCACTACATATTAGTGACTTTAGTGAAACATAGAGAGCACTTTACAATTCAATAAACAAGTTTTACATTTCTTTTATTTAGTTTTTAGAATCAAAAGCTTGTTCTTCATTTTCTCTCAAGTGTTCTTCATTGTTCTTCATCTTCTTCATTTCCATTTTTCTATTCTTCCATTTTTCTGCACTTAATTCATGGGGCTTTCCTTGGTGATCATCATGGAAGGCTAAATCATTAATCAATCCAAGGATCTAACTCAAGCAAGAGAAGAATTGGAGTTCTGGTTCGGTATTTCGAATTCTACTTGAATATTCACCTTCTTCTTCAATTTCTACTATGTTTTCATGATTAAGAATGCATTTAGGATTGAAAGTGAGTTAGGATTATGGATTCATGTCCTAATTTCAAATGATAATCACAAGATTAATTGAATGATAGTTCGGTTAGGGTTGTGGTTTCAATTAATTTAGGAGTAGAATCGATTGAACTGCTTCTATTGAGATTGAATGAATGTTCATGATAGAATCAATTTATGGGAATGATGATGATTCAAATATCTTGGGTTAGTGATTTGGATTGATGCTTTCTAATCTGTTTTACTTTACTCCTTGATAATCTTGTTAATTTTTGCATTGTTCTTTAATTTTAGTTTGTGTTCTTGCATGTTTTACTTTGCGCATACCAACTGTTCGACAAAATCCCCCCTTATTATTACCAATGATTTGAAGCTAGAACCATATTGATCGTGTCCCTGAGTCGACCTAGGTTAGCTCTGTGCTACAGAATTAGCTTAGTTAAATTGGTTTTGATGCATCTCGACAAAGCATTATAAAAACTGGCGCCGTTGCCGGGGACACGGTTCATTGTGTGCTAGCTTTAATTCATTGCAATTAGTTCATAGAAGTAGTTTTAATTCTTGCATTTTTACTTTTTGTTGCACAACTATGCTTGTTACATGATTATGTGCTTGTGATTGCTGCATTAGCTTTGTATTTGCCCTTAAAAATAAAGAAAAACCCATAGAAACAGAGAAAAACCCATAAAACAGAGGAAAACCTAGAAAAACAGAGTAGAACGCCCAGCTGGCGCTACCAGCGTGACCATCCACGCTGATCGCGCCCAGAATTCGAACCTAGGGGCCTCTGTTGAAGTATTGGCGCTGATCGCGCCAGACCGGCGCTAGTCGTGCCACAGGTTCGACCATTCCACGCTGATCGCGCCAGACCCACGCCAATTGCGCGAACTTCCCGAACCTTCCACGCTGATCGCGCGGATCCCACGTTAATAGCGCGGACGTAAAAAAAAAGAAAGTCTGGAATTTTAAAATTTAGTTTTTATATTAACTTTTTAGGGTTATTTTTGTGCTTTTTATTATCCTTTATGAATTGCATTGTGTATGACTAGGTCCACATAAAGTGAATTCCATTCATTTGATCCTGAGATAGATAGGACATTTCATAGATTAAATAGACAAAACCTTAGGTTAGATGACTTTGATAGTGTAGTTTTAGACAGTAGCATAGCGTCTTCTGACTTTGATTCCGATTCTACTTCTACTCCTTCTACTTCTACACATCTTGATATCATGGCTGATAACAACCTAACTCTTAAGGAGTTAGCTACACCTGATGTTGTTTACCAACCTTGGTGTATTCAATACCCTGAGACTGAGGTCAGTTATGAGCTGAAATCTGGCCTGATCCATTTGCTTCCTAAGTTTCATGGACTTGCTGGTGAAGATCCACATAAACACCTTAAGGAGTTTCATGTGGTGTGTTCCACCATGCGACCACATGATGTTCATGAGGATTATGTCAAGATGAAAGCATTTCCTTTCTCTTTGGATGGTGTTGCTAAGGATTGGTTGTACCTTCAACCAGATCCTATCACCACTTGGACAGACATGAAGAGAAGATTGTTGGAGAAATTCTTCCCTGCTTCTAGAACAGTATCCATCGTAAAGGAAATTTGTGGCATAAGGCAGTTTCCTGGAGAGTCTTTGTATGAGTATTGGGAGAGATTCAACAAGCTGTGTGCTACCTGTCCTCACCATCAAATCAGTGAGCAATTGCTGATTCAGTATTTTTATGAAGAATTGATGTTGATGGATAGGAGTATGATAGATATAGCTAGTGGAGGCGCTCTGATGGACAAGACCCCTCTTGCTGCAAGGCAGCTGATTTCTAACATGGCAGCCAACTATTAACAATTTGGTGCTAGAGTTACAACATCTAAGGTGATGGCAGCAAATGAAGCTTCTGTCTCTATGGTTGCTGACAACCAGAGACTGGAGAACAAATTGACAGAGTTGACATCCCTTGTGAGGCAGCTTGCTATTGGGCAACAACAGAATGTGATGGCAGCCAACCAACCAAGGCTCTGTGGTATCTGTTGTGCCCCTGATCATCCCACAGATGCATGCCCCACTCTCCAAGAGACAGAACAACCTGCTGAAGTTTCTGCCATGCAACCTGGCCAGTCATTCAGACCTCAACAGCAGTATAATCCTTACTCCAACACTTATAATCCTGGTTAGAGAGATCATCCAAATTTGAGGTATGGTCCTGGTCCACAACAACAGCAGCCCTTTAGACCTCCACAGCAGTCCTTCCAGCCTGCCACCGCCAAATACCAACCTCCTCCTTTTAGACAACAGCCACAGTTCCAGCAACCTGCACCTGCACCTGCACCTGCACCTGCACCTACACCTGCACAACCTGTGCAGGCCAGTTCTGGACCTTCCTTGGAGGATTTAATGAAGCAAATGGCCAGCAGCAATATCCAGTTTCAACAAAATGTCAGTGCCACCATCCAGGACCTGCAGACTCAGATTGGACAGTTAGCTACAACTGTCAACCAGATGCAGCAACAAGGTTCTGGTAACCTTCCGAAGAATGTGAGTGCTATTACCTTGAGGAGTGGCATGAAGCTTCCAGATGCTGGTGCTAAAATTGATGTTGGTGCTGGTAAAAAAGTTGATGATGGTGCCAAAATAGATTCTGCACCAAAACAGATTCTTACCTTTTCCTTCTAGAGTCATTTCTGCAAAGAAAGTAGTGGAGCTTGATTTTGATCTGCTTGAGACTTTCAGGAGGGTGGAAGTTAACATTCCCCTCTTGGATGCCATCAAACAGATTCCAAAATATGCAAAGTTCCTGAAGGATTTGTGCACCCATAAGAGGAAGCTGAAGGGAAATGAGCAAGTGAAGATGGGTAGAAATGTTTCCGCACTGATACAGGGCAAAACTATTGATGCCATCCCACTATCCACCTTGCCACAGAAGTGCAAGGATCCTGGCACTTTCACTGTTCCATGCACCATTGAAGATATTACTTTTGCGGATGCCTTATGTGATCTTGGAGCCTCCATTAATGTCATGCCTACATCAGTTTATAGAGCACTACACCTTGGTGAGATGAAACCCACTGGTGTTGTCATCCACTTATCCAATAAGAGTGCTGCAATTCCACTTGGACTTATTGAAGATGTGCTGGTGTGAGTTAATAATCTGATCTTCCCAGCTGATTTTTATATTTTGGATATGGAGAATGAGTCTTCCAGCCATGGTCCCACATTGATCCTAGGGAGACCATTCTTGATGACCGCCAGGACCAAAATTGATGTGCATGCAGGGACTCTTTCTATGGAGTTTGGTGATGACGTTGTTCAGTTTAACATTTTTGAGGCAATAAGACATCCTGTAGAGGAGCATTCTGTTTTTCTTCTTGATATCATTGATGCTGCAATAGATAGTGTAGATATTTCTGATTTACTTTCTGATCTTTCTGACTTTTCTCCTGATTTTTCTGATTTTGATCTTGGTTCTTGCAATTGTACATGTGATGATTCTACTGCTGTGTGTAGCATTTGTGCGGAAATTTCCTCCGCACTTCACTCTAATTGTGTTCCAGGTACAGATACAAGTTCTGAGCCTACTATCTCACTTCCCTCAGCCCCTAGTCTTTCCTTACCTTCCATTATTCAGTCCCCTTCCTTGGAGCTGAAGTCACTACCTGAGCACCTCAAGTATGCATATTTAGATGATGCTCAGAAGCTTCCAGTCACCATATCTAGTAGTCTCCCACTAGAGCATGAAGAGAAGTTGATGCATGTTTTGGAGGATGATTCTAGACCAGTGAGGCAACCCCAGAGGAGGTTGAATCCCACTATTCTTGATGTGGTGAAGAAGGAAGTGACGAAGCTACTAGCTGTAGGGATCATCTATCCCATCTCTGATAGCACTTGGGTTTCACCTGTCCAAGTGGTTTCTAAGAAGTCGGGTCTCACAGTTGTGAAGAATCAAGATAATGAGCTGATTCCGACTAGAGTGGCCAACAGTTGGCGAGTTTGCATTGATTACAGGAGACTCAACTAGGCCACTCGCAAGGACCATTTCCCTCTGCCTTTCATTGATCAAGTTTTAGAGAGGTTGGCAGGTAAATCACATTATTGCTTTCTTGATGGTTTTTCTGGTTACATGCAAATCCATATTGCACCAGAGGATCAACATAAGACCACATTCACTTGTCCATTTTGCACATTTGCTTACACCCGGATGCCTTTTGGCCTATGCAATGCACCTGGCACCTTCCAAAGGTGCATGGTAAGCATCTTTTCTGATTTATTAAAGAATTGCATGGAGGTGTTTATGGATGATTTCACTGTTTATGATTCCTCTTTTGATGCATGTTTGGATAGTCTCTCTAGAGTGCTTGACCGATGTATTAGTACTAACCTTGTTCTTAACTTTGAGAAATGTCATTTCATGGTGCATGAGGGTATAGTCCTAGGACATTTGGTCTCTAGTAGAGGTATTGAGGTCGATAAGGCAAAAATTAATGTGATTACCTCTTTGCCTTACCCCGCTTCTGTGCGGAAAGTACGTTCCTTTCTTGGACATGCAGGTTTCTATAGGAGATTCATTCAGGATTTCAGTAAGATTGCATTGCCATTGTCCAAGCTTCTCCAAAAGGACGTAGACTTTACATTTGACCAGCCTTGCAAAGAGGCATTGAGAGATTGAGGAGGAAGCTTACTACCTCTCCCATCATGCAGCCACCAAATTGGGAGCTTCCCTTTGAGCTCATGTGTGATGCCTCTAATTATGCACTTGGGGCTGTGTTGTCCCAAAGAGTTGGTAAACTATCCTATGTCATTGCTTATGCTTCACGCACTTTGGATGCAGCCCAAGTTAACTACACCACCACTGAAAAGGAGCTTTTTGGCTATTGTTTTTGCTTTAGATAAATTTAGATCTTACTTGCTTTGCTCCCATATCACTGTCTTTATTGATCATCCAGCTTTGAAATACCTGTTGAAGAAGCCTGATGCTAAGCCTAGGTTGATCAGGTGGATGCTTCTTTTTCAGGAATTTGACATTGAGATTAAGGACAGAAGTGGTGCAAAAAACTTGGTTGCTGATCACTTGAGCAGGATTGAGGGACCTCTTGAGTCCTTTCCCATTCGTGATAATTTTCTTGATGAGCATTTGATGCATTTGCATTCATCACATGTCACACCTTGGTTTGCTGACATTGTTAATTTCCTTGTTGCATCTGTTGTTCCACCTCATGCATCTAGGTCCCAAATAGATAAACTTAAGAGTGAAGCTAAATATTATGTTTGGGATGATCCTTATTTGTGGAGGTTTGGTAGTGACCAAGTGATCCGAAGGTGTGTGCCTAATCATGAAATTCAGTCTATTCTTCAATTTTGTCATGGTACACCTACCGGAGGTCATTTTGGTCCTCAGAGGACCGCTAAAAGGGTATTAGACTATGGGTTCTTTTGGCGTACCTTGTTTAGAGATGCTCATCACTTTACCACCACTTGTGAGCAATGTCAGAGAGCAGGAGGCACAATTACACATAGGCATGAGATGCCTCAGCAACCCATTATTTTTTGTGAGATTTTTGATGTCTAGGGTATTGATTTTATGGGTCCATTTCCTGTTTCTCATAGCTTTTCATATATTTTGCTTGCTGTTGATTATGTTTCTAGATGGGTTGAGGCTAAGGCCACCAGAACTAATGATTCTAAAGCTGTTGTGGATTTTGTGAGATCCAACATTTTTTGCAGGTTTGTTGTGCCTAGAGCCATTATCAGTGACCAAGGGAGCCATTTATGTAACCGGTCATTCGCATCCTTGCTTCAGAAGTATGGGGTTGTGCATAGAGTTGCTACAGCTTATCATCCCCAAACTAATGGGCAAGCAGAGGTTTTTAACAAAGAGATCAAGCAAGTGTTATAGAAGGTGGTGCAACCAAACAAGAAAGATTGGAGCAAGCTTCTCGAGGATGCTTTATGGGCTCATAGGATCCTAAAATTTTTTGAAACTTTGGTTAATTTCTGTTTTCTGTTTCTGTCTGTTTATGTTTTATTGATGTCTGTTTGTTAGTGTATGGTGGTTTCTGTTTTCTGTTTATCTGTCTGTTTATAGTCTATTTGTCTGTTTCAGTTGTTGAGTCTGTATGTTTTTGTTGTCTGTTTCTGCTGTTTCTGTTTTGTGATGTTTTTATTGAATTTAGACACTTTTTCATGTTTTTCATAGGATTTCCAACTTGTATAAATTGTGAGAAATGTTAAAAATTTGGTTGGATTGAGAGGTTTCATACTTGATGTGAATCATTGTTGCAATTGTTGAAGTGATAAGTAGGCTTGAGAAATAGAATTTAAGATGAACCATGTGTGGTAGAATTGTGCCTTGTGAGTTTTTGAGCCTTTGTGGATATGCTCCTTCATGTGTGATTTCACCCTTGTGCTAGATTACTCTATGTTTTGCCTTGCCTCTTTTGACATTCCTTGTTGC
>PYAF01004520.1:17088-35799 GCA_007407185.1 Glycine tomentella | reverse complement strand
TTACTAAACCATTTTATTAAATAGGTCTATTCATCCTATAATTAAGAGAAAATT
This sequence comes from Glycine tomentella, assembly GCA_007407185.1. NCBI lineage: Eukaryota > Viridiplantae > Streptophyta > Magnoliopsida > Fabales > Fabaceae > Glycine > Glycine tomentella. Next base: position 35,745 of record PYAF01004520.1, on the reverse strand, counting down.
CTATAGATTTTATGTACCATTTTTCCATATTTTTCTGATGCTTGAGTTTTCTTGAATACAACCTCAAAGTTGTCATCTTCCAAAATTTGTAGAAATTTTATTCTAGAGTTTTGTGTCACAAAATATGTTGATACTTAGTCAGCTATGTGTATTTTATAATTTCATCAAGTTTTTACAAAATTTCTAAATTTATTTGAGCATTTTTTGCCTAGGGGCATTTTGGTAATTATGTCATTCAACATAGGGGTATTTTGGTTATTTTCAAAAATGTCTAAGGGTATTTTTGAAATTTTCATCTTAAGGGTTTTCTAGTAATTTCTACATTATGGAAAGAGCGATATAGTTATTTTTCTCTAAACATACTTGTATCCAATTATCATCACATTTTTATAATTTTGGGGATGTTACAATCGCCATGGCTCATATTGCTAAGCAACAAACCCTAGAACTCAAGAGTCACAAATGAGCATATCATGTGTTGCATCAAGAGGGTCTTGCAGGACTAATCCGTCCCACGAGCATCATCAACGGCACGGCAAATTCCCCCGCCCCCCTCTCCCCAAGTTTATGTACATGTATGAGAAAAATGAAAATAAAATATAATAAAATATTTATAGAGAAAAATGAATAAGAAATAAACGGTATTTGTTTAATTTCTTTCTAGCAATGGATCCCTTTTCTAGTTTACACATAAAATGAATAATAAATATTTTTATAAAACTCATTCTTTTATAAATAATTATTAATTAAAAATAAATATTTAAGTTATTATAAAAAAAATTCCTCCCCCTTGACATATTTCTAGATTTGTCCCTGCGTGTGAACCTACAATGCTAGACGATGTCTCTATGCATCTTGATGCATCAATTCCTACGTTGCATGATATAAGAAGAATCAATCTTGTGTGTCACTCATACCATTGATGTATTGCATTTCATAACGTATTTTTCATGGTGTTATTAATTAGCTTTCATGCATTATGTTGTAGATTTAGATTTAATCATGTTTATTATCATTTGATTTATCTTTTTAGGGCACTTTTACACTTTCTTGTGTATTTTGATTTCGGGGAAGCTTGTTTGTGTAAGGGAGCTTGCTAGAGAAATTAGAGCTTTTGTTTGGAAAGCTTTAGATCCGATCCAATAGGAGAACTTGGGAAGGCAGTTTGTAGCTTGGTACGTAGCCTATATTAGAAGAATTAGAAGGGATTCAACCATTGACATGATGAAGGAATTGAAGAAAATATAAACCAAAGGAGGCCACAAGAGGGTGTAGTGTTGGCCACACCCTTGTGGCACGCTACCTATACTAAAGCAAAAATCCTTGACAACAAGCACCATCGGGGGTGTGTGGTGCCTGTCAGGCTGTCATAGCTCTATAGGATGATTTGCACTGACAATTATACAAGTTAAAATTAGCTAATATTTGTTTTTCCTCAAATTAAAAATTAGGGTGGACCACACCCATGCACACTAATAAAAAATATATAGAAAAATATTTATTTTAAGTTTTATTAGTGTGGGCTTAGTCAACACTAACTAGTTTTCATTTTCACCACTCATTAAAAAATAACACTAACCAAGCATTCACCAAGGCCTACACTAATAATAAAAATGTTCCTTTTTGTTTTTTTTTTTTTGGATAACAAATATGTTTTTTTTTTCTACTAAACAAATATTAATTATCATTCGCTAATTAAGATTTTTATTAGTGTCAAACTTTAGTGGGAAACTACTTTCAAATTTAGTGTCAGCTATAACGACTCCGTTTATTCACGTATTAAATCTAGTTCGTATTTATTTGACGTAAAAAATTTTTTTTCCACGTAATCTATATACGTAAAATTAATGTTTAAAACTTAACTTTTAAAAACTTATTACGTACGTAAATTTATCAACAACATAGTCCATGCATATTTTAGTAGAACAATACAAATATATTTTAATATAACAGTCCGTGTACAGTCATCCAAAATAGAATACAGACTACCACCAAAATAGTACAATATAAATTACATAATTCCAAAAGCAACAACATCCAACTAGGTCAACCCTACATCAAGCCAAAACATAGTATGCAAATCATCCAAGCTTCTCCATATCTCAGCTTTTCACTGTTCCTCTGCTCGTCCAAATAAATTGGGGTCATCATAGGTGTCAACCACAGACACAACTAGGGTAAATATGTGATAAACATGGTTAGATAATTAATAAAAATAGAATAACATTTTAGATTTATAACAGATTTAAAGTAAACAGCAGATACGTAGTAATAACAAACAATATTTATAAAACAGATGTATGATACATGGTGCATGAGTTCTTTGTTAAATGATGCATGACTGAGATCTCAGAGGCCTAGTCAAAGGTACCAAAATTTAGAATAGTTTCACCCACTCCAGTGAAACAGTCCCACCCACTCCAGTGAGACCTCCCTCCACTCCGAGGGGAAAAAGGTACCATAAAATAGTTTCACCCACTCTAGTGAAACCTCCCTCCACTCTGAGGGGTCAAATGCAAATGATGCATGGTTTGATTTTATCTTCCAATTCCTCTTATCATTTACTTCTCAAAGTCTCATAACTTAGCACTATGACATTTTTTTTATCATCCATCAATCTCACAGATATGAGTGCCCACAATTTTCTTAAGGAAATAATCTTATGGAATATGAATTTTTAATTGTGTATCCATGACCTAATTTCTAATCGAAATAGGCATAGAATCTTTTATCATAGCTCAACATCAAGTGAATGTTAAAATATCATACAACTATATCAACAAATAAAAATATATATAGCAACTTAATTAAATACAGCAACAACAACATACAACAACATAATATCCTACAGCAACATTAAATACAGTAACATAATAATATATACAGCAACATACAGCAACAACATACAGCAACATAGTATCATCCAGCAATCATTAAATACAGCAACATAATAAAATGTGCAACAGCAACATAACAACAGCATATGACATACAGCAATCTTGTATACAGCAACATAAGAATACATAGCCACATTAAATTAACAACTCCACAACATCAAATAATTAATTACAAATACCACAAAATAGAATTAATCATATTAATTAACCAGAATTGATTATATTAATTAACCATTTTCATTTTAAACTAATTAAGTATTCAAGTTATAATCTATATATTATTCTAGTTCATTGAGGATTTTTAACAACCACATGATATGCCAACTTTTAAATTTTATTAAACAAGGAGGAACATGACTTTAATCCTTAGAAAATTGAATGTTAAATTAACCTAATCAACTATTTAATTCATGTTTACCAAAATACTCCCCATACCTTTGCTTTTGTTAGAAAGTTTAAGCTTTTTCTTCAATTTTCCTAGCTTTCACGTGAATTCTTTAAGGTGTGGGCTGTTATGCTTTTGTTTTTGGCTTTTGTTTTAGGTGAAGAATAAGTGAAAGGGATGGCTGAAAGTGGATTATTTGGCCGTGCAAATCAGTCCCCACTTTGGTCCCACCATGCTTTTATATAGACTAGTTTCCTTGGCTTTAAGTAAAAATATCACAAGACTTCATCATATCTAGCTTTTTTGTTGGATTTTTTCTATTGGCTTGTGCTTTGTGACCCTACATGTGGCTGTTTTCATGAAAATTCTGCTGCCTTCCATACCTTGTCCGTGCAAAAAAATTCAAGCTTGGTGCTTTGCCTTGCTTTTTATTCCAACCGTGAATACCTTTGGTTTTTTAGGAGATTTTTGTTTCTATTTTCCATTTGGTCCAATCACCAAGCTCCTTACCTTTCAACCACACAAATGTCCTAGTTTCTACATTTTTCTCAAGCTTTCTCCTTACACCTTAAAGTGCACGACTATTTTATGTAGCAAATAGGTATTGTTTTTCTTAATTTACATGAATAGCTTATGATTTTAATTGTAGTATTTCATACTTTAATTTATAATGAAACTACTTTTATAATTTATAAAATCCTAATTTCAATTGATTTCTTATTTTAAGAATAGTTAGAAGTAAAATTCTAAGAATAATTAGAAGCAAATCTAGAAGTTAGTAACACTTTATAAGTTGGTACACAATTTTTCTCTTAATGATTTTATCTAATTTTTTATTAGTTTACCTTGCATTTGATTAGTAAAATATTTAGATTACTTATTAAAGAGTCTATTGCTTCTATTATTAAGAGGAAATTTCCTAGATTGCATCTTTTCCTTTTTCTGTGTTTTTATAGAATTCAGTTTATTCTAATTCCAATTCTTTTGAACCATCTTTCACAATTTCTACAAATTTTATTGTCTGGTTTCTCTTTACTAATAATATCAATAACTCCTTATCTAGGATCACTCTGTATTTTATCAGGTTTCCAGGACCTTTCTAAGGCTTGTATGACCTTATCAGAGCTAAAGGATATGTTGGTCATTTGGTAAAATGTTCAGGGGCATTTTAGTCATTTACCTTAGGGACCTAACTGTCATTTGTGAAATTGTCCAAGGACATTTTAGTCATTTGTTTAAGAATGCATAGTTATAAGAAAATGCACAGATATAATGAATTAGGAGGGTGTTACATCAGCTGCTCGACACTATTTAATTCAATATTATAAATATAAAACAAAATGGGATTCAAAAGGTTGTGTCTAGTGTTAGCCTAGTAGAATTAGTGTTGTGACCAACGCTAATCTTTCAACTCTAATACGCATGTTTCTTGTAGTGGTCAACATTAAGTAACTAGTAGCAATGTAGGGATTAAAATGAACGATCGGAAACACTTTTGAGCCATTTTCATCAATTTCCATAGAGACTGAAATGATCAATCCTAACACTTTCATATATCAAAATGATAGTTCACTTGAAGGGGAAAACACTGTAAGATAAGGTTAAGCCTTCCATATCAAATCCAAGATAATATCAGTCCGTTCTATTAAAAATAAATAAAATACAAGGAAACAACATGTTCTGTTCCTTAAAAATAGATATCCAGCAACAATGCCAGAAATTGATGTATGATCAAACTCTCTCTCTCTGAAGGTGTTTATGAAGATTAAAACAACTCCAGGAAGAAGATCACAGCACAAACGAACCACAATTAGACGTGGGGTGTGTGCACTGTGTGAATGAAAAAGAGAGAGTCAGAATGTATGTGTACCTTGCACCTTTGGTGAAAATTGCTATTTATGCTTACTGACCTGTGCAGAAATAAGGAAACTATGCCAATTCTTGATCGGGATCTTCCAAAAGATGAACAAATATTCTGGATATTCAGTGTAGAAATAATCCCCAATATCTTTCTTGATTTTGTAATTATTTAGGACTCAATCTCCCCCAATCTTGCCATTAATAACGTGATACTAACGATATTGGGCTCTTTGGCCTTTGGCCCAGTACCAAATATCCATAACAGTTGCCCCTCATCTCGGTTATTGAGTAACCTGAATGACCGAGGTGACTCTATTGAGATGTAGATTTATGACTGAGATGATTATCTCGGATAAGTCGGCATCGCTATCAAGCTTCCGAGATGTTTTTCTAGATCTTGCGTTTGCTACTCCTGTGGAGCTCGGATATTATGGCTGCTTGTCCCCCGAGAGCCGACCTCCTTTTCTGATTTCGGCCGAGATAGTGAAGCGTTTTTTCCTCAAAGCCAACTTCTTTTTTCGATCCCTAATTCCAATGTAATGAAGCATTCTTGCTGTCGTTTGGACATGTGAAACGACACGCCTCCCTGGCATTTAATGCTCTGTCATTTCTTTGCATGTTCTAATCATGACTATCCCTTGCCATCGTCCGTTTTGCCCTTGTCTCTTGATTAAATGGTCACAATTGCCCCAGTGATTAACCACTGTTGTCAGTTACCCATTAGTCTTAATTCAAATTTCGGCGGTTACCATTTTTTAATTTCGTGGGTTTCGACAGTTACTTTTCACTTTTATAGGCCAAACCTTGTCATTTTCTCACACTGTTTCAAAACTTCTAGTTCATTTCCCTCTTACTGCCTGCCTTTGCTCTAGTATTTTGCTCTTCGTTCTTGCATTTGGTGCTTCAACCTTCCTTCTTCAAAGTTCTTCAATCTAGGTACCTCATCTTCTCCTTTCTTTCGTGATTCTACATTTCTTTTTCTCCTCATTGCTCTTTTCGTTTCACTTTGGTGGTACTTATTCCCCCTTGACCTCTTTTCCTGGGTTTTTTCCTTCTTTTTCTATTCATGTTCATCTTCATCCCCTGTTCTTCCTTTCTTGAGTTTTCGAAACCCTTCGTAATCCTGTGGCAATGAAACTCACTCCTGAGGAAGAGGCACGTATTGTTGAGAGAATTCCCTCTTTTTCTGCTTTCTGGTTTTTTAATAAACCCTTTTCAGAGGAAGATAAAACCAAACGCTTCCTTCGAATCCCCACCGGTGGTTCAAAATCCTCAAAAATTCCTTTAGCTAAAAAACCCCCTTCCTCTAAAGTTGTAGAAGGTTCTTCCTCTAAAGCTATATCAGGTTCTGGTATAGGGCCCAATAGGGAATCTAGGGGTCGCCCTGTGACCCCTCCCGTTCTTCCTTCCAAGCCGCGTCCCTTAGAGCCTTGTCCTGAGACCCGGTTTGAACCGTGCACGAGATGCATGGATAGGTTCATGTATCTGGCCAACTCAGGTTTTGATAAGCAAGCCGATGACGTGTTAGATGTGTGCCGACATAACCCTGTAATCGTCATTCCACCAATGCCCCGGCCCAGAACTGAGGTGCCACCTGAAAGTATCTCGACATTGGCTAGCACTTCACGCCCTGCCGTCGATTTTCTAGGTACCTTTGCTAATTATTTTCCTTTTTTTTGCCGTAGGTCATCATGGAAGTCACTTCTATGGAAATAGTCGAAGAGTCTTGGTCGAGCGGTTCCCATACTGACAACCCTTCTTCAGACCTGATAGCTAGATTCCCATGGGTTACCTACGAGGTTCTTAACACCTCATCTTTCATGAGTCTGGATGGCATAGCCGCCCTCCCCGTAGGGAATTAAGAAGGATTCTCAATTCGCCATCCCGACCCTCACGTGTCGATCTGTTCTTGTGCCGAACAGGGCGAATCTAGCTTTTTCTTTTTCTGTGCTGACGTGATCACCCGTTTGGGTATCCGTTTTCCCCTTTCCGAGTTCGATATGAAGCTTCTAAAGCACCTGTCTCTGGCCCCTTCACAGCTTCATCCAAATGGTTGGGCCTTTGTCAAATCCTTTGAGGATTTATGTGTGAATCTGGCGATCCCGTGTGTGGTCCTCGTCTTTATGTATTACTTTTGCACTCACACTGGCCGTACTAGCCGTGAGCCTTCTAACCGGAAAGGATGGACTTCCTTAAGGAGTCGTCCTAAACGTAAGCTTTTTCCCCTTTTTACTGAATCTTTTAAGAGGTTCAAAAATAATTATTTTAAAGTGAGTGCCAAACCCGGCCACCAACCTTTCTTACTTCAAGGGCCGGAATCTGCCGGGGTAAAGTGGAAATTTCCACTTTACTGGTCCCGTGCCCATCATGAATTCCAACATTCTTTCTACCACCGAGATGAAACCGGGTTGTCGGATGAGGACGCCTACTCGGTCATCCAGATCGATGCCTTCCGAGAAAGCCAGGGTTTCTATGAAATCCCACCTGCTCTTCCTGACTGTTAGTCTGATTTATTTATAAAGTATATTGTATTGCTTTTCTATTCCCGGTGTTAATTTATTTGCTTTGTTTTGCAGCTACTGAAATGGAAAACCAATCCAGTGACCTGAGACCTCGGTCTCGAAAAACCTCCAGTGCCCCAAGGCCGGCCTCCGCCACTAAAAAAGTCCCTCCCTTCCTCAAGCAGCTCAAACGGAGGAAGGTGACAAAGTCGGCCACAGAACCGGCCGTTGCACCGGTGGAAACGGCCTCCCCGGCTCCTGCTGCCCTGGCCCCTGCCGCTTCTGGCCTCGCCCCTCCTGCCGAGGTCATCGCTCTTCCTCCTCCATCTGCCCCGGTCGCTGATCTCCCGGCCCCTGAGCCTTCTACTGCCGTGCTCCCTGAAGCTGCGAAGCTGGAGCTCAGCCACTTATGGGAACGGGGGGCTGAGGATGACGTCCGACTACTCCAGCAGATGCAGCTGCATGCCTATCAAACAACTTCTCTTGTTGACTGTCTAGTTGTTGTAAAAGACAGGTGTAACAAGAACAAGGAGGAGCTTGCTGCTGCCAACGTCAAGATTCAGAAGGCCGAGGAGGGCTTGGCCGCCGCTCAACTGAGACTCAGCAAGCCGCAGAAGAATTGTGGCTTGTGCGAGCCGAGTTCTAACAAGATCTTCAAGCGGCCCGCTTCGAGACTCAGCAGGCCCTCGCCAAAGCCGCCCTCATGACTCAGAACTTAAACGAGGTGAAAACCATGTTTGAGGGGGCCCAGGCTGAGGCCAATGATGCTAAGTCCAAGCTTCTGGAGGCCGAGAACGATGCTGCCGAGCTGCGGGAGGCCTTATTGTCTGCGGCTGAGGATTCTTTCAACAACGCCCTCGCTCAGGTCCGATGTCTTAATGACGGGATCACTCTGAACAGCGAAGGGCTGCACTTTCAATCTTTTGTTCGTGATGGTGCAGTCGTTCCTTATTTCGATCAAGATGATTCCGTCGTTGAGGCTGAAGATTTACCCAAGGCCGGGGCTGAAGAGACCTCATCTCCAGTAGGCGGTGCTTGAAGGGCCGGGATGTCGGTTTTATTTTGTACTTATCTTTTGTTTATTTTTATTTGAACAATTTCTTTGTTTCAAACAATCTTTATATTTTGGAAAATATAGTTATTTCCTATATTATTGTTCTTCGTTAGAACTTTTAAGTATGCACATTTGAATATTCATTTGGCTCCAACGGCCAAGTATAATATCGACCGATTTACACGATGTTTTTCGGTTCTCGACTTCCATCCCAAGTTATCGTCGGTGTATCACGGCCACTTTGGACCGTGCCAACCTGATCAGGGTTTGGAACACCTCGGATCCGCATAGAACGACATATAAATATTGCTTAAAAAGCCTTTGTCAATGTATGACTTATGAATATCGAAATATCTTTATCAAAGGAAACTGTCAATGTGTGACTAGTTTATTCATAAACATCAACTTTATTTGCATCTATGATTCCGATGAAAGAGATTACATGAAGTGGGGGTGTCAAAATCGTTGGCCACCACTCTTCTCAATTAATGGAAAACACATAGATAAAAAAGAAATAATCAACTATAATATGTCTTCAATTTGTCAACGTTCCATGTACGTTTGATCGCCTTCTTGTCCAATGTTTCTAGTATGTACGTCCCCTGGCCGAGATTCTGAGCAACTCGGCATGGTCCTTCCCAGTTGGCCGCCAGCTTTCCATCTTGAGCGTTTTTGTTGCCAATGTCGGCCCTCCTTAAGACCAAATCTCCTTTTTCGAAGGATCTCAGTTTGATCTTCCTGTTAAACCTTCTGGCCACCAACTGTTTTGCGGCCACATCTCGGATATGTGCCTGAGCTCGGATTTCATCTATCAACTCCAATTCACTAATTAAGGCCTCATTGTTGGCTTCCTCCCCTTCTTTGAGCATCGTCATTCTTCTCCAAGAGGGCTGCCCGATCTCGACCGGAATCATGGTCTCACACCCGTAGGTCATTCTGAACGAGGTTTCTTGAGTGGATGATTGAGGCGTGGTCCTATGTGCCCACAAGACATAGTACAGCTGTTCTACCCAACTGCCTTCGGCATCGTACATCCTCTTTCTGTCCTTCCAAGATAACTTTATTGGCAGCCTCAGCCTGGCCATTGGATTGCGGATGTTCCACGGAAGAGAAATGGTGCTTAACATGGAAGTTGGCCATCATATCTCTGAATTTCTTATCGGTGAACCGAGTTCCGTTATCTGTGATGATCTCGGCCGGGATTCCGAACCTGGAAATAATGTTCCTTTCAAAAAACTTCTCAACTCGAGCTGAAGTAAGGGTAGCTAACGGCTCTGCTTCTATCCACTTAGTGAAATAATCAACAACTACAATAAGCCATTTCAGCTGCCCCTCTGCCACCTTGAATGGACCCAACAGGTCCATCCCCCATTTGTAGAAAGGCCAGGGAGAGGTGATAGTTGTCAACTTGGACGGGGGGGACCATATTACCTTAGCGTGCTTCTGACAACTCTCGCATTTCTTCACATGATCCTGGGCATCCGCCTTCGTAGTCGGCCAAAAGTATCTGACCCGAATAGCCTTCACTGCCAATGCCTTCGCCCCCATATGTTGGCCGTTGATGCCCTCCTGTATCTCGGCCAATATATATTCTGCTCGGTCAGGCCCAACACAAAGTAACATGGGGGTGTGTGGACCTTTGCGGTATAGCTCACCCTCTAGAGTGGTATATAGAACGGCATCTTGGATCAGCTTCTTGGCTTCGGCCTCGTCGTCTGGGATTACTCCCTGCTCTAGGTATCTGATTATAGGCTGCTTCCAGTCGGACCCTGCCGATATCATCATGATTCAAGTGGGATAATCCAGCTCCTGTTGGACAATCGTTCCATGGTTGCCCGCGCCCTTGGTGCTCGCTAGCTTAGACAATATATCGGCCCTCATGTTTTCTTCTCGGGGAATATGGGAGATGATGACTTCATCAAACTCGGCAATGATCTCCCTGACCCTGGCCAAGTACTTGATCAACAAAGGACCCTTGGCTTGGTATCTACCTTCAATCTGGGCCGCGACAAGCTGGGAATCTGTGAAAACTTTCACCTTCTGGGCTTCTTGCTCTCTGGCCGAGGCCAGTCCAGCTATCAAGGCCTCACACTCGGCCTGATTATTCGACGTCGGGAAATTGAGCCGTAGAGACTGTTTAACTGATACTCCCTGTGGGCTCTCTACTATAATTCCTGCTCCGCTCCCCTTTGTATTAGACGATCCGTCCACGAAGAGGGTCCAAACTTCCTCACTGGCCGAGGTTGACGAGGTAAGCTCAACCAAGAAGTCGGCCAAAGCCTGAGACTTGACTGCATGTCGAGCCTCATATTTCAAGTCAAACTCGGACAACTATATTGTCCAATTCATCATTCTTCCTGCCAAGCCCGGTTTGTGAAGAACCTGCCGAATTGGCTGGTTAGTACGTACTACGATAGTGTGGCCCTGGAAATATGGACGCAGTCTTTTAGCCGCCACTAAAAGTGCGAAAGCCACCTTCTCCAACTTTTGATACCTTAACTCCGAGCACTTCAAGGCTTGGCTTATGAAATACACGGGCAACTGAGTCTTGCCGGTCTCCCTAACCAACACGACACTCACCACCTCCTCGCCCATTGACAAGTACAGTATCAGTGTCTCACCGGGTTCTGGTTTGGACAACACCGACGGTGAGGAAAGACACTTCTTGATCTCCTGAAAGGCGGCCTCACATTCCGAGCTCCAACCAACGCGGGCTTCCTTTTTTAGCAGCCTGAAGAAAGGGAGGGCCTTTTTTGCCGATTTGGGGAGAAATCTCGTCAATGCCGCCAGCCTACCAGTCAGCTGTTGTACCTCCTTTTTAGTTGCCAGAAACTTCATGTTCAGGACTGCTGGACACTTGTCCGGATTAACTTCAATACCCCTATGGGTCAGCATAAAACCTAGGAATTTCCCCGCCGTCACTCCAAAGGCACATTTGAGCGGGTTCAGCCGGATGTTGTTTTCTCTCAACTTGCGGAAAGTCTCCTCCAGATCTCGGACATGATCCCTACTTGAATCTGTTTTAACAATCATGTCGTCTATGTACACCTCTATGTTCCGGCCAAGCTGTTGGGCAAAGACCTTATTCATCATGCGCCGATAGGTGGCCCCGGCATTCTTCAAGCCAAAAGGCATCACATTATAACAATAGTTCGCTTCTCCTCCTCTGTAGGCTGTCTTCTCCCGATCTCCCGGATACATTGGGATCTGATTGTACCCGGAGTATGCGTCCATGAAAGACAGCAGCTTGAACTCGGAAGAATTGTCCACCAGTTGATCTATGCTCGGCATTGGATAGGAGTCTTAACGTCGGTATAATCAACACACACCCGCCATTTGCCACTGGGCTTTTTGACCATCACCACATTGGAAAGCCATGTGGTGTATTGGATTTCTTGTATAAATCTAGCCTCCAACAGTTCCTGGATATGCTTCTCCAATGCTTATTTCTGCTCAGGGCCAAGATTTCTCTTCTTTTTAGCCATTGGTTTTGCGCCGAGGTGCATGGACAATTTGTGGCAACAGAAGACGGGATCTATCCCGGGAATTTCTGAAGCCGTCCAGGCAAAAACATCTCGATTCGCACTGAGACACTTTTTCAACTCTGCCAATGCAACTGGGTCGGCTATCATCCCAATCTTGGTGACTTGGGTAGCTTCTGGGCCGATCTGAATGTCCACGAGCACGTCTGCTGGCTCGGGCCTCCATTCCTCCATCTTTTCTTGTACGTCGAGTTACACCATTTTTATAGGATCCACCTGCTTTCTATCCGTTCTCTTGGATTCTTTTCGGCCTTCCTGGAAAATCTGAACTGATGAAGGGCCAGCTCCACTTTCCTTGACAACATTGAAATAACACTGGCGGGACTCCTTCTGATCCCCGCAAATAGTGATTACTTTGCCATTGCTTCCTATCAGCTTCATCTTCTGGTACTTGGTGTACATCAAAATATCCCACTTATGGAGTGTGGGTCTTCCGAGAATCATATTATACGGGGAAGGAAACTCCCCCACAACAAACTTCACTCTTTCTGATTTGAAGCCTTCTTTTCTCCCCAGTAAGCCGCAACTCAATGGAGCCTCTGAGTGCGTTATTCTCGCCATTGAAGCCTGATAAGACTGTTTCACACGACTTCAGATCTTCTTCATCAAGGTTCATCTTTTTGAATGCCGCCCATGATATGATGTCGGCAGAACAGCCGTTATCAACAAATATCTTCTTGACTCGGCAGTTGGCTATAGTCTCGGTTATAACCAGGTCGTCCTCATGTCCAGGTATCACATCCGCCAGATCTTCATTAGTGAAATAGAGCAAGGGGGCTCAGTCTTATCACTGGTGGCCTTAAACTTGGGCTGCTCCCTCACTGTCAGGACTTCCCTGAGGTATTTGCGGCGTTGATTGGTCGTGTGGCCCCCTCCCCCTATAGCGCCGGTAATGACATTGCATTCAAACTCAGGTTCTGGGAACTCCTCATCATCTGTCTTTTTTCTTTTCTCATCTCGGCCCTTCTGATCGTCATTGGGGTTGCCTTTGCGTTTTCCTTGCTGCCCCTGGGTTTTAATCACGTACCGCCTTAACTTGCCTTCCCGGATGAATTTCTCTATAGCATCCCGCAAGTCCCAGCATTGATCAGTGGTGTGTCCTGGACCATTGTGAAATTCACAAAAGCGAGAATAGTCAAGGCCGACTTCCTTAAACACAGGCCGAGGTCGATCTACTTTTTTCATCTCGATCAAAGCCACCTCCCTCCACACTTGCGCTCGGGAAGTGTTCAGAGGGGTATATTTGTCATACTTGGTTTCATATCATCCCGGCCTATGGCCGATATCCGGATTCCTGTTGAGGGGAACATTCCCGGGTGCGGGCGATGTTTCGGCGGTGAACCCTTCCTCTTGGGAGCAGTATTGGCAATCTCCATCTGTTCTATCTCCAGATACTTCTTTGATCGAATCCTGAATTCCAGCAAGGTTTTAATCGGGTCCTTGTAGATAGATTTCGTCAGCCGAGACGATCCGCTGAGTCCAGCTGACAACAAGTGGGCGTGCACCTTCTCCTCCAGGCCCTGCACTTGCAAGGCGGCCTCCTTAAATCGGTCCAAGTAGCTCTGCAATGTCTCCCCCGGATGTTGGCGGATCTTCCCCAAGACAAACTCGGACTTCGGCTGTTTCTTACTCGTCGCAAAGTTGAGCAAAAACCTCTGGCCGAAGTCTTCAAAGTTACGGATTGACCGGGGTGGGAGTGTGTGGAACCAGGTCTGAGCAGCTCCAGTCAGAGTGGTAACGAAAATTCGGGAGATTATTGGCTCATCAATCCCCCGTACGCACATCTACATGTCAAACTCATCAATGTGCACCTACGGATCTCGTCCACAAACGGGCTATCGTTATGCTGTCCACGCCGATACTTCCTCCTGTAAACCTCGGCCCCTCCTCCGCCTTGGCTGGCCGGGATGCTTTTGACGACGGCTTGGCGGGAAATCTCAGCCCTGAAGGGCACATTGTGCTGCTCTGGGACCGATTCTGGATGGCGAGATGTTTCTCCTAGTTCAAAGTGAGGGTTCTGCTCCGGTACCCCGGTCTCTACGTCATGTGCCGGGATCTCCATGCGGCCAAGGCGCTGTTCCACCTCATGTCTCCATCTCGCACAACGGTCATCTAGTTGTGCAATAATAATGTTCATGTCTTCCTGACGCTGAAGAGCGTGCCGATGCTCGAGTTGCTCGATCCAGTCAAAATGGACTGCAGCGCGTTGTTGGTGAGGCACTGCATCAACTTATGCTCCACCTCGGCCGGCGCGGGAAGTGGATTCCTTGATACTACCGGCAAAGGAGCGGGTTGTTCTGCGCCCGAGATGACGCAGTGTCCGAAAGTGCGTCTTCCACCCGGACGGAGAGCGACCTCCTACGCACGGGTGGGTCTTCATGCTGGTGTCTTTTCGTGTTCACCATGGTGGGAGTCGAAATTTATCGTCCCCATAGACGGCGCCAATGTTCTGTTCCTTAAAAACAAATATCTAGCAACAATGCCAGAAATTGATGTATGATCAAACTTTCTGTCTCTGAAGGTGTTTATGAAGATTAAAACAACTGCAGGAAGAAGATCACAGCACAAACGAACCACAATTGGACGTGGGGTGTGTGCACTGTGTGAATGGAAAAGAGAGAGTCAGAATGTATGTGTACCTTGCACCTTTGGTGAGAATTGCTATTTATGCTTACTGACCTGTGCAGAAATAAGGAAACTATGTCAATTCTTGATCGGGATCTTCCAAAAGATGAACAAATATTCTGGATATTCAGTGTAGAAATAATCCCCAATATCTTTCTTGATTCTGTAATTATTTTAGACCCAATCCCCCCAATCTTGCCATTAATAATGTGATACTGACGGTATTGGGCTCTTTTGCCTTTGGCCCAGTACCAAATATCCGTAACACAGTACTTAAAATGTGAAACGATTTTTATCATGTTTTGCAACACAAATTATATATAACAGTCGATAAATTCCCAAATCTTGGATGAAAATTAGACTAAGCTTTCAGACGCCTTCAATTTCAGCTTCTTTTTTTTTTTTATTATTTATAGTTAATGAAGAAAGGAGAAGTGAAGCGAAGCCAAATTCACTTGATAAAAAAACAATGTTATTCATTCTCAAAAAATAACTTCGATAAAGCACCAAAAACAAACAAATAAATAAACAATTACCATATAGATTTTCATTCCAGACTTCAAAGAAATGGACATTTAACAAAGGGAAGAAACGTGGAACGAATAACTAGGCAATAAAGAAATGCAGCCTGTGAAAATGAAATAGCCAAAACTCTTTCCATATGAACTATTTCCCTTGCATTCATTCTTTTTTTTTTTTTTTTTTTTTATAACTCCCTTGCATTCATTCTGTAGACACTTGCTGGTATCAAACTATATCATCAGTATTCATCTAAGTAAGTGTATAGCAAGTCATCCTTCTTAGACTTGCGCCTGCTAAGCAAGGACTTCAGTAGACGTTTACTTTTACTGTGGTGTTGGTGTTCTACATCTTTGTTGCTGTCTCTCTCAGCAGGTAATCGCATTGAGGCTGATTTGCGTGGCTCTGAAGGGTACTGATAATGGACAGAGACATATACCATTAGAGAAACTACAGAATTTAATTATGCTGCAATGTTCAATCACAATTCATGTCATCTTATTGCAAAAATAATTGCCTTCAGCTTAGTTGAAAATTACCCTTAATCTTGCATCAGAAGGACTTGGTGTGGTGGGTCTTCTGCTTGAGTTTGGAGTAGTTGGTCTACTAGTCTTGGGTGTTGTAGGCCTATCTGACATGGATCCAGTGCGTAAAAGTGGAAATCTGTATGGTGAAACTGTTCGCTTCTCTGCAAATTGCAGTTCAAATGCTAAAAAGAACACTCACATAGATCTTTAACTTCAATGCTAAAATGACAGAAGTATTTGGTAGACCATATAATAGTTGAATGAATAATAAGATATCAAATGATTGAATGTATGTTGTTGGAAGTCCGCCTTAATTGCAGTCATTCCTAACCCCACCTTAATTGTGGTCTCTTTGAGGCTGTCCTAGTTGCAGCCTTGGGAGTAGGGTTGTTCTAATTGCAGACTCAATTCAATAATTGATTCATTAAACTTGATTTATGAACTAAATGAGCTGAACTTTAAAAACTGAACTCGTTCAATAAACAAGCTGAACTTGAACAATGTATAATTTGATTTGATTGATTTATGAACCAACTTGATATAATACGTGTTTAGTCTAACATCAATTAAAGATATAACCAATGTTGTTCTTTATAAGCCTTGGACAGTCCTTTCCTTTTATGTTACCTAAATCTTTTTTTGGCATGGTTGAAGTGAATGAAAATGCTCCTGCTCTCTGAGGTTGCAAAGAAGGTGATGGGGAACGCCCTTTGCTGCATCAACATAAAGAATTGTGTCAACATGATTTTGTAGCTAAGGCAACCCATGTTAGCATAGACCAGATCAGTTCTAGAATATTATGCAGAATATTAATCACCTCTCTGTAGATGTTGGCGTTTCTCGTATCGTAGCTCGGACAGCTTTGGTACAGATCAGAATATAACATATATATATATATATATATATTAATTTATGTTTAAGATTTTACCATACATAAGTGGAATGAAAATAGGGGAGAGAAATGAGATACCATTTCTGAAGTGATGCCAGTCATCTTCATCATCTAGGCTGCATCCCATGTATATTGATTTTGTTAACTTGGCACCACGCAGGGTCTCCCCGGCTGGACTCATGAATTCAAGGAATGTGGTCATTATACTTCACAGACATGCTTTCTAATAAATAATATAAAAAAAGAGGAGTGCTAGTAACACACTCTAATACAATTTTCCTAACATACACTCTTGACTCTACTACTGTTGGTTAAAATTTACTGAAACTACAAAATCACGAGTTGTTAAATAGGATATGCGACCCACAATTTTTTTTTTTAATTTCCAAGAAATTTTAACCAATGAGAGGTGTATCCAAAAGAGTGTGTTGCTAGCATAAAAGGAGAAAAATGAAAGCTATTCCTTAAGTGATGTTTGGATTGATGGAAAGGGGGCAATGGGGGTGTAATAGAATGAAATGACACTAAGTTCTATTATTTGGATGGTTTAAAATAGGATGAAATAGAATGGAAGGTAATGACATGCATTTTATTCCATTTTATTTCATCTGAGGGATGAAACTGGTCTTTTTTCTGTTTCATCATAAAAATATCCAAACAAAAGAATGATAACTTTCATCCATTTCATTTTCAAATATAGCTTAAAACATTGAGAGGTGAGGATAATGTTTTATAATCTTGCCTGGCAATATATAACGTTTATGATATTTTGGAGCATCAATCACCAATGATTGCTGGGTACGCCCCTCATGATCCATGAATGCATGGCACGTCCTTATTCTCTATAACAGTTCCACATTATGAAAAAACAATATTAAGCTCTTCAGAAAATTTTGTTCCCCTATTTGTGAATGAAATATGATTCAAACTTTAAGTGTATGAAAAAGAGGCAGAGTTTGAAATCACTTCTGTATTATGTTTTCTTTGGTACATGAGGAGAAATAAAGATGAAGTTTTTCTCTGAATTGAATGATGCCAGGTATGTTAAAATATGCATTAACAGTCATACAAATACCAGGGAATTTTCGAAGCAATTTTGTGACTTCAAATTTTATATGTAGAATTAGAGTAGAGATAACTCCTAGAGAGGATTAGATTCCTTATGGCCATCAATATCGGTCATCAAGCATTATAACTAAGGATGACACAGTTCCATTAATATTTTATATTATTATAATAAATGTTTTGTCAGATACATTTTTCCAAAGAGACATTCACCAACTAGCATGACCCAATTTTATTTACATTACTCTCTAAAATGTGTCTTATAGCTGAATGCTAACACACTTGCTAAACTTAATATAAGAAAACCTATTTCCCCAGACATTACCATGATGAAATTAGGTACAATATAGAATAAAACACATAATGGAGACCTGGACCCAGCTGTGACCTTGCTTGAAGAACTGTCTTTTTTTTTTTTTTTTTCTTTTTTCATCCCTTTTATTTCTGTATTGAATTCAAAGCTCTTCAATAAGTATATTTTGCTGAAATATTTCATATAAAAAGTTCTCCTTGATGAAGTACAACACAAATATTTTGCTGTGTCACATATTAGTCATTGGAAAGGATAAGAGTCATCCAAGTATGTCCATGATTTCAATAATTTGGTTGTAAATTAATTCATCTTTGCAATTATATTCAACATTCTTTTAACATATTTTCTTTTTCTGAGGCTGAATGGAAAGGATTAAGTATACCTGTTGAATACATGATAAACGTAGCTCTGTTTCAGAAACTTCAACAATCTTTTCATCTAACAAGTCATTCACCTTATAGGTCACAGACCCTAAAT
>PYAF01004520.1:0-10952 GCA_007407185.1 Glycine tomentella | reverse complement strand
TATTTCAGCCCCAAGGAATTCAATGAATCAAAACTGATATAATTGATCAAGCAATTTAAACAAGAACACAATGAATATAAGAGTTAAGGAATAGAGAAACAAGACAATCAGATTTATACTGGTTCACTTCAACACTAGAAGCTACATCCAGTTTTCTTCCAACCAACACTAGGTTAGAGTTCTACTATTATAATTTTCTATTCTTACAAGCAATTACAAAGTCTCCCTTTATCAACCCTAGATAAAGTACAAAAATCTAAAACCCTATTAGATTCTAAGAGACAAGAACCTGAGAACACTACTCAGTTCTTTCACCTAGAGAACCCCTTCTCTAGTTACAAGCAAGAACCCAAATACAATAGTCAATACACAAAGAAAATAGAAAACAAAAATTACAACCAGATTAAGGAGAGAGACAACCTGATGATCCAATGATGCAATGCAACATGAAGTTACCAACTTAGGTTGAATGATTGCAAATCAAAAAGCACAACTTTCCTTAATCTTGAACAGGTTTCAAACTCCAAGCATGACTCAAACACTCATGATTAAGACATAAGAGAGCAAGAAAGACTTTATCCCTTGGAAAACACTTAAGAATGCTCACAAGACTGTTTAAGCTCAGAAAATACGAATGGGTAATGTTTCACTAAGTTAGAAAAGCAGCTGAGTCAAGGTTCTATTTATAACAACTTTTTGTAACTGCCTGTAATCAATTAAACACACCTAATAATCGATTAAAATGCTCATGTAATCGATTAAATAAACCTTGTAATCGATTAAAGTGTTTAACAAAGTTTCTGGGCATGAGCAACGAGCAAAATAATTGATTATTCCGTCTTTGTAATCGATTAAGACAGGAACTTGCAAAATATAAAATGCACTGTGTAATCGATTACTATCTTTGGTAATCGATTAAGGCAGGAGCTTGTGGCATTCCAAAATACATTGTGTAATCGATTACGAAATGTGATAATCGATTATCTAATGCAAACTTACAAAATTCAGACACAAGGTGTAATCGATTACTAGAAATGGTAATCGATTAAAGCAGGAAGATGACTTTTTCAATTTAAGCCTGTGTAATCGATTACTACCTATTGGTAATCGATTCTTCTAGAAAGTCTTAAAACCATGAATAGCAATGTAAAGCTTTGTAATCGATTACTATTTATTGGTAATCGATTAAAGTGTTTCAACAAAGCAGTGTATGTGAAAACAAAGGTTAAATAATCGATTATTCTGATAGGTAATCGATTACTTTGTTCTTGAAGGTTTTTCCAGAATGAACTAAGAACAATTTAATCGATTATATCTTTAATGTAATCGATTACAACAATATAAAAATAATTTTTCCAAAAACCTTTGAGTCAAAAAAGAAACCTTAGTAAAGTATAAAAAACTTTGTTTGATTTTTATAAAAACCACTTCGTTAAATCAATGAATGAATGATTAAATATGTGAATGCATGGATCAATCAGATTGCTTTCCTTTTACATAAAATTCCAAGTCTTCAAGCATGTTGAAAGCGCAAAACTCTTCTTGTATCAAATACTTCCAAACTTCATGAAGCTCCCCCTGTGTCCAACAATCTCCCCCTTTTTGGCTTTAAACATGCCAAATTCCTGATTGACCAATTGTTGAACTTGAAGCTTTTTAACAGTAATAAATCATAGAAGACTTTGAATATATTGGACTTGAAAATTTACACTTTCTTTCCAAAGAACAAGTATTAAAGCATCTGATTTCATTTAAACATTATTTACATGCATTCTAGATATAATTGATTCATTTTGAACAGTTAACTCCCCCTGAATTCCATAATTCATTCAAGTCAGATTTTGAGCCAAATTTTGAACAAAAAAATAGGGATGAACAGAGTATACAGCAGAGTACATCAAAACTCAATCATTTCTCCCCATATTTGGCTTGTTTAAGTCAAAAACATAAAGAGCACAGCGGATAATTGAAATATAAGCAGAATGGAAGTGTTATATATGTATTGGGAACCCATTACAAATCAAACATTACAGTCAAAATATAAAAAAAAAAAAAACAAAGCATAAAAAATAAAGAAATATAGGCCATTTAAAAAGAGGTAGAGTCATCAGTCTTAAGAGTAGCCTCTATGATGTCTAGCCTATCCTTAATTTCTCCTAAAGAGACATTAGTCTCTCCCTAAAATCATGATGCATCTGTAGAAGTCCATCCATCTTCTGCAGCATCAAAGATTCGAATTGTGAGTATAAGGGCTGAGATTGATCCCTTTCTTCATCTTCAGATTCTTCTTCTTGAAGATCAACATTAGTAGGTGGAGGAGGAGGTACTTGAGGTTGACCAGCCATTACCAGCCTTAAGGAGTCTTCTGCATCCCCAACTTTGTAAGATGTTTTTCCTTTATCAAGTTGTTTCTAGAATTGGTATGGTCCATCACCTTATCAGTCACATCAATGTTGAAGTGATCAATGAACCTAGATACCAAGACAGGGTAAGGAAAAGGATAGTTGACAAGTCTCTTAGACTTAAGCATGATTTCCTCAAATATAAGAACCCAATTCATGGGAACAGAGTTCTTTAGACCATACACCAATTGCAAGTCATCATCTGTGGCTTGGGCATGATTAGTAACCCTTGGAGTCAGCACATAGGTTATGATGTAGTAGAGTAACCTATCCTCAGGATTCATAGGACCAGTACCTAACCTGTTCCTAAGTTGTATATGTGGGTCATGAAGCATCTTCCTATAGGTGTCTAATTTACTGTATCCCTAGGGTCTTCATCAAACTTCCTAGCACCCTCACAGATTACCCCAACAACAGATTCCCAGACTTCATGGGTGATTTCCATTGTAAGACCTTTGACTTTAGAAACCATAGTTCCATTCATGGAACCCTTGGCACAGGCATAAAAGACTTTGACCAATTCTGGATAGAAAGTACTCTTCATTTCAAGGAATCTTCTAAGACTTTGGGTTTCTAGGAATGCAGGGAATTGAAATCCCTCACACTGGTTTAATGGCAAAGAACTGTAAGTAGTTTAACTTGTCAGACTCATTGGAAAACCACAAGTCTAACCTATTTGGGGGTTGAGGAGGAGGAGGATTGGATGATGATTCTTCCACTTTCCTCTTAGAAGACCTAGCACGTTTAGGTGTTGGGTTTGACATGGTTCTGGATAGGTTTAGACACAAAAAAACTTGGACAAATTTCAGAAATTTTAGAAAGATAATAAACTAAGGTGTAGATTTTTCTATTGATTCAATGCACAATTTATAGGCAGAATTGATGCTCCCAACGTCCATATTTTTGAAAATATAGCTGTTAGTGACAATTAAGGCACTTCAGTGGCCTTGGCTTTCCTTTGGATTTGGTTGGGCAGTTAGATTTTCAGAGAAAAACTGTCAGAAAACGCACAATAGACTAACTAATCGATTATTTACTTAAGGTAATCAATTATTTTGCACATTTTGGACACAAAAATTGCACGTGGTAATCGATTATCCCGTGTGGTAATCGATTATTTACCAACATTTAGAGGTTGAAGATGATCTGTAATCGATTATTATTGGATTCAATGGAATTACTTGAAGAATGGACAAAGAATCAAAGCTTGGTTTTAGCTTTCAACATGCCTTGAAGTATTGAAGAATTATGTGTGATTAAATGTAAAACGAAGAAGCATTTTTGGTGATCCAAGTATATTGCATTCATATCATTCATTTATTAAATTAGTTTAAATAATTAGAATTCACAAGGCCTTGATAAAATGCTTAAGTCTAGTAGTTAAATCAAAGGTTTTTGGAAAAATAAATTTTCTACTGATTTAATCAATTACTTATTCGTAATAATTGATTATATTGTTCTTAGTGCTTTCTGGAAAAATTTTCAAGAACAATGTAATCGATTACATATCGGTTTAATCGATTAATTTACCTTGGTTCACATATAAACTGCCTTGATGATCATTTTAATCGATTACCTTTGAACTGTAATCGATTACATAGGCTTAACAGGAAAAATCATCTCTCTGTCTTAATCGATTACCAAATATTGTAATCGATTACATCATATGCCTATGCTTAACATATCTTGCTTCTTTAATTGATTACCAGAATTTGTAATCGATTACTCTGTCTATTTTATGTTTATGAAGCCTCCTGCTTTAATCGATTACCAGAATCCGTAATCGATTACATAGTTTATTTCATGATTATGAAGCTTCCTGTTTTAATCGATTACGTATCGAAATAATCAATTATTCTGTTCATTGCTTCAACCCAGATTTTTATAGAACCCTTTAATCGATTACATGCTTGATTTAATCGATTACATAAGTGAAATAATCGATTATTGAGCGCGTTTAATTGATTACTGACAGTTAGAAAAGTTTGTTATAAATAGAACCCTTGCTCAGCTTGTTTAGTAACTTGATCAATTCGTATTCTAAGCCTACCTAAGCTTTCTAAACACTTTCTTAGTAATTTTTTTGGGTTCTATGAGTGCTTGTCTTCACTAAAACTCTTATGAGTTATTAAGTGATTCTTGAAGCAAGAAGAGTCTTTTCAAAGGTTAAGGAAAGAGATGTTCTGAGTTTGTTTTCATCATTCAACCTGATATATTCATTCATAAGCATATTATTCATTGGATCATCAGGTGTTTTCTTTCCTTAAACTTTGTGGTTGTAATTCTTTTGAAAACTTGTATTTGATTGTCTATTGTAATTGGGTTTCTTGCTTGTAAACTAGAGATAGAGTTTCTCTAGGGGTTTACTGAGAAGTGTTCTCAATGGGGTTGTCTCTAAGAATCTAATAGTGTTTTAGATTTCTGGAATTTATCTAGGGTGGATAAAGAGAGACTTTGTTATTACTTGTAAGAACAGAAATATTACAATAGTGGAACTCCATTCTAGTATTGAGTGGAAGAGAACTGGATGTAGCTTCATAGTGTTTGAAGTGAACCAGTAAAAATCTTGTGTGTTTTGATATTGATCTATTTCTTGATGATATTCTGTTTAACTGGATAATTTTGCCTTGTTCATTAATTCAATCTTGAGCTATTGGATACCTTGGACTGAACATTTGATTGAATAAAGATTCTTGGTTACTAAAGTGATAAAGATCCAAAGGGAAACTCTGATTTTGTCAAAGAAATTTTTAATTTACCAAGCCTAACCAATTCACCCCCCTCTTGGTTAAGTGTGAAGTGTTCCTATATTTTACAATTAGCATCAAGAGCTAGGTCTTGTAAGTTACTCAAGATTACTTTCTTTCAAAAATGAATACTTCACAAATAACCTTCAAGGAAGGTGCCTCCTTAAACAGACCTCCTTTGTCTGAGGGGGAACATTTCAGTTTTTGGAAAAATAGGATGAAGATCGTTATCCAATCCAATGATCCAGGTGCTTGGAATGCTATTGAAAAAGGTCCTAGGGTACCAATCAAAGTTGTTGATAATAACATGATTCCCAAAGATTGGGATGAGATGAATGATGAAGAAAAAAGGATTACTCAGTATGATTTTAAAACCAAGAACATGATAACTTCTGCTCTTTCTTCTGATGAATTCTTCAGAACAGTAAGAAGTACATGTGCCAAGGAAATATGAGAGATGCTGGAAATCACCCATGAAGGAACTGAGAGGTAAAGAGATCAAGAAAGTACTCCTTGATACATGAATATGAGATGTTCAAGATGAACCAAAACGAAAGTATCTCTCAACTCCAAACAAGATTCACACACATAGTGAATCACCTCTTAGGACTTGGGAAGACCTTTGATGTTGAAGAATTGAACATCAAAATCTTGAAGTGCCTCACAAGAGCATGGCAACCAAAAGTGACAGCTATCAAAGAATCTAAGGATCTCTTACAAATGACCATGGCTGCTCTTTTTGGTAAGTTACTTGAGTATGAACTAGAATTATCTCAACTAACCTTTGGTGAAGATGTAGATAGAAAAGGAAAGGGAATTGCACTAAAGACTGCAGCACCTAAGGTAGAAAAAGAAGAAAACTCAAGTGATGAGGAAGATGAAGAAAGTATGAACTTGATTGTGAAAAAGTTCAGTAAATTTCTAAAGAAGAATAAGGGCAGAAAATTCTCAAGAAATAACCAGAGCAATACCAACAACAACACTAGCAACATCAAGAAGATTGACAACAATTTCACATGCTTTGAATGTGGCAAACCTGGCCACATAAAATCAGAATGCTCAATCTACTTGAAGAAACAACAAAGTGACAGCAAAGGCAAGAGAGAAGCAAAGCCAAGAAGAGCTTACATTGCTTGGGAGGACAATGATTCTACAACTTCAGAATCCTCCACTGAATTAGAAGAAGCCAACATGTGCCTTACTTTAATTGTCAATGAAGAGAATGATGATCTTCTAGATGAAGAAGATGAGGTAACCTCTGAACTTGATCAAGCCATTTTTACTTTTCAAGAGATGCATAAAGAGGCTAAAAAGCTTGCTAAATCCAACAATAAGCTTAAGAAAAACCTTGAGGATCATCTTGCAAAGATAAGAGAATTACAAACTGAAGTTTGTAACTTGAAGAAAGAAAATGAGAAACTTACTTCAAGTTATAAATCAAGTGGTTGTGTTTGTGCCTCTTCCTCTACAACTATTGACAAATATGAAATGCTGCAAAAAGTTTTTGAAGAGTATAGACTTAATCAAGAAGAAAAATATATGCAGATTGTTTCAAAGAACAATGAGTTGATTGATATCTTGGAAAAAATCAACAAAGGAAAATGTGATTTGAATGATATGTTGAGTCTCAAAAACAGTTTGGTGACACTTCTGGATTGGGGTACAAAACGAGCTTTAAAAAAGTTCAAAAGACGACATTTGTCCCTCCAAAACAGAAGAAGAATCCAAGATTCAATCAAAAGAGGTTCTTTAGAAATATATATAAGACCGTTGTTTGTCACTATTGTATGGAGAAAGGACATACATCTTACCAATGTTTTGCAAGAAGATTTTATGTCCCAAATGGTGAGTGTATTTGGGTAGAAAAGAAAAAGCAAGCAACTAACCCCTTTGGACCCAAACTCAAATGGGTACCTTCTTCTATGAAGTGATTTGTTTCTTTTGTAGGTATGTCTTAGAGCAAGCTCCTCCTTATGGTATCTTGATAGTGGCTGCTCAAGGCATATGACCGGTGACAAGTCCTTGCTTAAAAATTTTACATTTAAAGATGGGGGCTATGTTACCTATGGAGACAATAACAAAGGGAGGATCATAGGTGAAGGAAACATTGGTGACAGCTTGAACACAAAAATCAGCAATGTACTCTATGTTGAAAGCTTAAAGCATAATCTACTAAGCATAAGTCAGTTATGTGATAAAGTTTTTAAAATTTCTTTCAATCAAGATTGTTGCATGATATGTGATGGTAAAAGTGGAGAAGTAATCCACATTGGCAAAAGAAAAGGTAACATTTATTTACTGTCTGTAGACCATGCATTATTCCACAAGACTACATGCTTAATAAGTAAGTTAGATGAATCATGGTTGTGGCATAGGAGAGCTAGTCACATTAACATGCACCATATGAATAAACTCATTAAAAAGGACTTAGTAAATGGTCTACCAAAACTCAAATTTGAAAAGAACAAACTATGTGATGCATGTCAAAAGCGGAAACAAACCAAAATCTCTTTTCAAAGTAAAAATATTGTTTCCACCTCAAGACCACTTGAATTACTGCAGATTGATTTTGCACACAAGCAGGTACTTAGCATAATATCAGGTCTACTAGCTGTCATATACAATAAAGAACCAATCATTCCTCTATATCTTGATTCATCAACCTTCTTTCCCTTTTCATCTGAATCAAGGTAAGTTGATGTTGCCATTGGAGTTGCAGCATCTTTGCTTTTCTCCATTTCAAACTTTTTGATGACTTCAAGGCAATATTTTGATTGATTAAGGAAAATGGCATTCTTCATTTGTTTCACTTGAAGTCCAAGAAAGAATGTTAATTCTCCCATCATTGACATCTCAAACTCATTTTGCATAGCTGCAGAAAATTCTTTGCAAAGTAGTTGATTAGTTGAACCAAAGATAATATCATCAACATTAACTTGAACCAATAGCATATCATCCTTATGCTTCTTGATGAACAAGGTTTTGTCAACATTGCCCCTTACAAAGGATTGATCAAGCAAAAATTTGCTCAACCTTTCATACCATAATCTAGGAGCTTGATTCAAACCACAAAGGGCCTTTTTAAGTTTAAAAACATAGTTAGGATGTTTGAAATCAATAAATCCAGGAGGTTGCTTAACATAAATGTCCTCTTCAATATATCCATTTAAAAAGGCACTTTTAACATCCATTTGAAAGAGTTTAAAATCCATTAAGCATGCAAAAGCAAGTAATAGCCTAATAGCTTCCAATCTTGCAACTGGAGCATAAGTTTCCTCATAGTCAATGCCTTCTCTTGGTTGTAACCTTTAGCAACCAATCTAGCCTTGTCTCTTACTATGATTCCACTTTCATCAAGCATGTTTCTAAAAACCCACTTTGTACCAATAGGCTTGAAGGATGATGGTCTAGGAACAAGTTCCCAAACTTCATTTCTTTTAAATTGATTTAACTCATCATGCATAGCATGCATCCAATGTTCATCATGCAAGGCTTGGTTAATATCTTTAGGTTCAATTTGAGATACAAAAGCCATATCACAACATAAATTTCTCAATGAAGATCTAGTTGATACTCCCTTTGACACTTCACCTATGATGTTGTCAAGAGAGAGATCTCTTGTTGTTCTCCATTCTTTTGGCTCTTGATTAGATGTTGATGGATGTGTTACAACACTTGGTTCTCCTTTTTCTTCAATAGGCTGGACAATTTCTTCCATAGGACCTGCATCTAAATCACATTTCTTTTCCTCTCTTGAAGAGTTAGATTCATCACAAATTACATGAACTGATTCTTCCATGCACATAGTTCTTTTGTTGAAAACTGTATAGGCTTTACTTTGTAATGAATATCCAAGAAATATAGCTTAATCAGCCTTTGCATCAAACTTTCCAAGTGATTCTTTCCCATTATTTAACACAAAGCACTTGCAGCCAAAGGTTCTCAAGTGAGAGATATTTGGTTTTCTGCCTTTGTACAGCTTATAAGGAGTTTTCTTCAAAATAGGCCTTGTGAGAAGTCTATTTAAAGTATAGCAAACTGTACTAACTACATCAGCCCAAAAAATATTTTGGCAAATTTGTCTCATTAAGAAGTGTTCTAGCACCTTCTTCAAGAGATCTATTTTTCCTTTCCACAACACCATTTTGTTGAGGTGTTCTTGGAGTTAAAAAATTGTGGTTAATTCCATTTTCTTCACAGAATTTTTCAAAATGTCCATTTTGGAATTCTCCACCATGATCACTTCTTATTGAGATAATTTTGTTGCTTTTCTCATTTTGAATAACTTTGGCTAATTTTCTAAAAGCATGGAAAGCATCACTTTGGGATTTCAAAAACAAAGTCCAAGTATATCTCGAGTAATCATCAACAATCACAAGTCCATAATAATTACCACCCAAACTCATAGTTCTAGAAGGCCCAAACAAATCAATGTGTAGCAATTCAAGAGGTCTAGAGGTGGAAACAATATTTTTGCTTTGAAAAGAGATTTTAGTTTGTTTCCCCTTTTGACAAGCATCACAAAGTTTGTCTTTTTCAAATTTGTGTTTAGGCAAACCAATCACTAAGTCCTTTTTAATAAGCTTGTTAATATGGTGCATGTTGATGTGACTAGCTCTCCTATGCCACAACCAAGATTCATCTAACTTACTCATTAAGCATGAAGTTTTGTGACAGAATGCATGATCAATAGAAAGTAGATAGATATTACCTTTCCTTTTGTCTATATGAACTACTTCACCACTTTGGCCATCACATATCATACAACAATTCTCATTGAATGAGATTTTAAAACCTTTGTCATAGAGTTGGCTTATGCTTAGAAGATTGTGCTTCAAACCATCCACATAGAGAACATTGCTAACTTGGTGTTGAAGCTATCTCCAATGTTGCCTTCACCAATTATCTTGCCCTTGTTGTTATCTCCAAAAGTGACAAAGCCTCCATCTTTAGGAATAAGATTTGTGAGCAAAGATTTGTCACCCGTCATATGTGTTGAGCAGCCACTATCAAGATACCACAATGAAGTTCTTGCTCTAAGACATACCTGTAAAATTTAAATCAATTCATAGGAGGGGGTACCCTGTAACAATCGCTTCTACTTCGCTTTAATTCATATTTATTTTATAAAATTTCGGGTTTTTTTTTTTAAAAACAGGAAGAAAAAAAGGTTCAAATAATTTTCTTGTTAATTTGGAAATGATTTAACAATATAAACATTAACGCGTCATCTAAATAACGTAGTTTAAGTCATTCACACATACTCGCCATACAAACCATTATTACCAGTTTATAGTTTGATGCTTAAACAGACCAAACAGTCCATACAGTCCATACAGTCCATACAGTCCATAATACAGAGCACAGTAGAGAACATGCAAACAGAGAATTATCACAACAGTCTTCACCAAATCTTCTTGTACAACTTCCATTTCACTGTTCCTCTGCTCGCCCAAAAAATTGGGGTCATCACAGGTGTCAACCACAAGACACAAAATAGGGTAAGTCATGATAAACAAAATTTAAATACACGCAAAATATTAAATACAACAATATTAAATTTACGTACTAACTAAATAAAATACAGAAGGCTTATTATAACGGTTATTCTATATTTTTTTTTCACATAAGTTAAATCATTTCTTTTCTATTCACAACACATAGAAAAATGCATGCTCATCTTTATTATATGATGCATGACTGAGATCTCAGCAACATCTAAATAATTGTGGCCACTGTCAGATAACCCCACCCTCACCTTAGTGGAACGAACTTATCCATCCGGTCAGGGTAGCTCAGTGGC
>PYAF01004519.1:42461-57146 GCA_007407185.1 Glycine tomentella | reverse complement strand
TTGGTTCTAAAGGTCTTGCTTCCATTCAAACCAATATGGGTCACTAGGATTTAGTGAAGCAAGATAAATCATTTCAAAGTCTAAGGAAAGGCTTGTTTTACATATTGATTTTCATTCAACCTGATACATTCATCATTATGCATATCATCCTTGGATCATCAGGTGAATTCTTTCCTTATTCTTTGATGGTGTAAATCTTCTGTTTGAATCTTTGTGTGTAAGTTCTATTGTAATTGGGTTTTCTTGCAAGTGTAGAGATAGTGTTTCTCTAAGGACAGCTGAGTAGTTTTCTCAGTGTGGGTTTTGGTCTCTAAGGGTCTAATAGGGTTTTAGACTTCTGAACTTTATCTAGGGTTGATAAAGAGAGGCTTATAAATTTGCTTGTAAGAATATTTTTTAAAATAGTGGAACTCTACTCTAGTGTTGAGTAGAAGAAACTGGATGTAGCCTCATAGGGTTTGAGGTGAACCAGTATAAATCTTGTGTTCTTTTATCTACTGCATATTTGTTAATTCCTGTTGTGAATTCTGTAATATAATTTGTTTCTTAAGGTATTACAAGTCTTGGATCGATTTTGAATAAAGATTCTTGATTGGTTTGTGATAAAGATCCAAAGGGCAAAACAACTCTGATTTTTGTTTGATTAAGAAATTTTTAAATTTACCAAGGCTAACCAATTCACCCCCCTCTTGGTTAAGTGCGAAGTGTTCCCTTATTTTACAATAATTGTATACCATTTTAGTCTTGTTTTAAAATAATTTGGGGTTAATAGGGGCAAAGACACATTGAAGCATATCATGATTGATTCCTATGATTTTTGTATCTAATGGTTGTTCTCAGACCTTAGAATTGTGAGTTTGAGAGAAATACATGAAACAATAATCTGTGAAACTTGTTTGTAATGTATCATATGTTCTTCATTTTAAATTACAAGTTTTTAATTGCAACTCAACTCAATTACATTATGTTTTGATTTTTTTGTTTTGAAGTCAACTTTGTTTCTGTTTTGGACCTTTTGGAGTTGTCATTGAAAGAATTTGGTAGCTGAGAAGTAATTATTTAACAGGTAACTTCACCATCACCTTGTTTTTACTGATTATTTTAGATTTGTAGTTTTTGTGTAGTGATCGGTTGTCGAACTATGTTGTGACTGGTTGTCCACTTGTCTGACTGTGTCGTGACTTGTTATGTAAATTGTTATTGAAATATAACCTGATTTGGTGTTTCTATGTGTAATGTAACCTAAATTGTTGCGTAAGTGTAAAAGTAATGTAACGTTAATTGTGGTGTTGAATTCTAATATAAATTTTGAAATATATGATAACATAATGGAAACTGAAATTGTTAATGAACAAATGCATTGATGATGAATTATATAAACACATGCCTCTTATTCTATAAGAGACTGCGACTGAGAATAATGATAGAGAATATAAGAGGCTTAGGACAACTACATCCAAAGTTTGGGATCATTTTACTAGAATTGGAATTGTAGATGGTAAAGAAAAAGCTAAAGGCAATCATCGTAGACAAACATATGTTTGTGGTGGTACAAAAATAGGGACTTCATCCATGATTTATCATTTTCCAAGGTGTGAAGTGTATAAACAAAAGAAAAAAATGCAGGTTTGAATAATATGATAATTGATCAAACAGGGAGTTTGAGGTCTAGGGAAATAGACCAAAAACATGTAGAAGTTTACTTTCAAGAACTATCATTCATCACTGGGTTGTAATTTAGTTTTGTTGAATATAAGTGGATTAAGGAGTTGCTTTGTATTTACATCATGGGTTAAAAAATCCAAGTAGAAATACAATTGTGTCTAACCTTTGGAGAACTCATGTTGATGAAAAAGACAAAGTGAAAATTGCAATGTGTAGAGCTAATAGTAGTATTTGTTTGACTGCTGATTGTTGGACTTGCATAACTCAAGAAAGGTATATTTGTTTGACTACTCAATTTGTTGATGTTAATTGGAAACTGAATAGTAAGATTATTACTTCTTCTAAGTTGAACTCTCCACACGATGCCATCAAATGACATTTTTCTTTGAAGTCTAGCTTGATTGGAAAATAGATAGGAAGATCTTTTCTATAACCTTGGACAATGCTAGTGTCAATAATACAATGGTAGATGTTATGGAAAAACAATTTAATTTGCAAAACAATTTAATTTGTAATGGTGAGTACTTTCATGTGAGGTGTAGTGCGCATGTATTGAATCTTATTGTTAAAGAGAGCTTAGAGATGGTTGGTAGTGCTTAGTTAGAGAAAGATAAGAGAAAGTATAAAATATGTGAGAGCATCGGAGGCAATAAAGACTGCATTTAAAGAGTGTGTTCTTCAAGTGAGGGGTACTGATACTAAGGTGGGTTGAGAATGGATGTAGCCATTAGATGGAATCCCACTCATGTTATGCTTGAAAGTGCAATTAATTACCAAGTGCTTTTGGTTGTTTGGCTATTCGTGATAGAAACTATGTTCACTGTCCATCAAATGATGAATGAAAAAGGACTAAAAAATGTGAGTACTTGAAGCTCTTTTATATCATGACTAATTTGATTTCGGGCTCATCTTATCCTACATCTAATCGTTACTTTATGCAAATATGAAAAATTGAATGTTTGCTGGGTGAATATGTTGTGAGTGATGATCTGGTGATTAAAGCGACGACTTTGAAAATGTTGGGCAAGTTTACCAAGTATTGGCTTGTGTATTATGAGATTCTTGTTATTGGAGCCATTCTTGACCCACGGTTGACATTTGGAGCGATTCGATTTGCTTATACTAAGATTGATCCTTCTACTTGTGAAGGGAAGATTACTTCTTTAAGGAAAAAGATTGAAAAATTGTTTGACGAATATGTCAAAGCAAAATCGAGTCAAATGCTTCAATTTCTCAAGAAATATCTCCTCCATCACAACAATTTTTTTATATGGATATTGAACAAGTGATTGATGCATTTGATGTAAGTTAACTAAATTGTTTAAATGACTTTATTTTATTTAATTTGAGCCTTATACTTTTATTTAATATTTATCGTTGATTATTGTATTTCATTTCTCTTGTAAACATCTTAGGAATATGTTGATTATTTGAGCCAACATGCTAATGACAATGGAAAGTTTGAATTGTAACTTTATTTGGAGGAAGGAAATCTTGATCCAAAGTTTTTTCACAAATTGGATGTATTGGTTTATTGTAGGGATCGCTGGGACCGTTTCCGAAACCTATCTCAGACGGCTTGTGATATCTTGAGCATTCCAATCATCACAGTTGCTAGTGAGTCCGCTTTTAGTCTTGGATCTCGTGTACTAACCAAGTAATGTTGTTCTATTCTTCTTGAAAATGTTGAATTGCTCATTCTAACCCAAAATTGGTTGCATTATTTTGAAGAACTGGGTAATTTTTATAACTTATTAACTACTTTGTTATTAATTTTTTTTACCACTTAACTATTCATTGTTAAATAAATAGCTTTGTTATTTTAATTGTAGATGAAGATAAAGTAAATGTTAAACCACAATAAATTAGTGTAGATTTATATGTTCAAGGATCCAATTAAGTTTAATGTTGATGGACAAGAACTCCAAGAGAACCAATAGATGAAGTTGTGTTTTGTAATATTGTTATAATACTTTAAAGTTCTAAATTTTTAGTATTTTGTAATTTTTTTTTAAGTTTTAAGACTTCAAAGATTTAGACTTATAGTCTTCAATGTTGTTTATTTAGTATCTTCTTATTTAGTGTTTAAGACTTTAAGTGTTTTGTTCAAGACTATTTTCTAATTTTTTGTTCTAGCTTGTGATAATATGTCTTGTTGTAGATGTGGTATGGTGTGATGTGTAGATAGTGAAAGATTTAATTTAAGTAATGTTTTTCTAATTCATTCAAATTTATTTTTCTAAAAAATTCATTTTTTTTTGTTGAATTTTTTATATTTTAGGTGGGTTGGTGGGTTGTTTAACCCGCAGCCCGTGGTGGACCGAGTTATGTGATTTTTTTCAAAACTAAACTATAAGTAGATCGGGTTGGGTTGACCCGTTTATAGGGTGGATCAAGGTGGGCTGGACTAGTCTATTTTCACAGCTCTAGAAATATTCTCAATCATGACAACACCCATATGAGTGGTGTGCTCATGAAAGACCATGGTGGTAATCCTTTGGTAAGTGGATCTGCTATCATGGAGTTTGTCCCTATGTGTTCAATGGATAATTGTCCACTCTGCACTCTTTCTTTCACAACTAAGAACTTGATGCTAATGTGTTTTGACTTAGATGAACTCTTGTTGTCATTGGAATATACAACTACTGATTTATTATTACAATATAACTTCAGTGGTCTTCCTATGTTTCCTAATATGAGTAGCCCAGTGACAAAATTTCGCAACCATATTCCATGATTGGATGCCTCAAAACATGCTATAAATTATGCCTCCATGGTGGAAGTAGCCACAGGTGTTTCTTTGACACTTTTCCAACTTCCTAACAATAAGAAAATGTAGCTTGAAGAGGATCGTTTACTATCTTGACATCCAACATAATTAGAATCAGAATATCCTGTGATCTCCAATTGATGCGATCAATGATAGGTGAGCAAGTAATCTTTTGTTCTTTTCAGATAGTGCAAAACCCACTTGGCTGTCACCCAATGATCCAATTCGGGATCAAATATCTGCCTAATATACCCATAATGTACGCAATATCAGGATGTGTACAAACTTGGGCATACATAAGACTCACAAGAGCTGATGTATAAATAATATTTTGCATTTCTTTAATTTCAATGTGATTCTTTCAATGTGATTCTTAAGGCATTGACTTAGGCCAATCGTTTTAGGACTTTCTCAATATGATTCCTTTATGATAATATAAGAATACCCAAAGTGTGATCTCAGTGTATTTGGATTCCTAATACAAAGGAGGCTTCACCAAGATCTTTCATCTCAAAATTTTTTGATAGAAATCTCTTGGTTTCATTCAATATGCCTATATTATTTGTGGCAAACAAAATGTCACCCACATACAAAAATAGGAATATGAATTTAGTCCCACTAAACTTTTGATACACACGATTATCAATAATGTTTACATCAAAACCAAATGAGACAATCACTTGATGAAATTTATGGTACCACTATCAGGAAGCTTGCTTGAGTCCATAAATGGATTTAGTCAATTTGCAAAACCCAACTCAAAGTTTTTAGGTTGCACCATATAATTTTTTTTGTCAATGTCGCCATTGAGAAATGTTGTCTTGACATCCATCTAATGAAACTCAAGATAAAACTGTGCAACTAGTGTCATGATTGTCCTAAAAGAGTCTTTCATAGAAATTAGAGAGAAAGTCTCTTTAAAGTCAATCCTTTCCCTTTGAGTATAACCCTTTGCCACAAGACGTGCCTTATATCTCTCCACATTACCATTTGCATCTCGTTTGGTTTTAAATATCCATTTACAAAAATGGGTTATATATCTTCAAATAGTTGAATGAGTTCTCAAAATTTATTGTCTTGCATGGATTTCTACTCTTCATTCATTGCTTCAATCCATTTTTGAGTGTTAGTGATTTTCATGGCTTGATGAAAGTTGATTGGATCATCCTCCATCACACCATTATCTTTATCTTGTTCTTGAAGGAACACAATATAATCATCTGGAATTACATTTTTCCTCTTTGTAATAGATCATCATAAAGGCACTTATTGTTGAGGTTGTTCCATAGGGATTTGTTTAGCATTATCTTGTTGAGGTTCCAAATTTACTTCGTGAACAACAATAGGTATGATAACATGTGAATTGTCAGAAGCAATAATAGGATATGGTATAGGAAATGAAACCAATTCTTCCTCAAAAGTAATGCTTCTAACCTTATTTCCTCCCTAAACTCAACATCCTAAAAAAATTGTGAAGTTCGCATCTCAAATATAGTCTTGAGTATCGGATCATAAAACTTATAGCCCCTGTAGTGTTCAGAGTATCCAATAAAGTAACCATTGATTGTTTTGGAGTCCAATTTCTTTTCCTTGGGCCTATAAGGTCGTACTTCAGTCAGACATCCATAAATGTGTAAGTGCTTAAGACTAGGTTTTCACCCTGTCCAAATCTCATAAGGTGTTTTAGTAGTAATTTTAGTTGGCACTTTATTCAAAATGTAGGTTGTTGTCTTTAATGCTTCTCCCCAGAGTGAATCAGGTAGGGTAGAATTACTTATCATACTTGTTACCATATCTTGAAGAGTCTGATTTCATCTCTTAGCTACACCATTCATGCTAGGTGACCCTGACATTGTGTATTGAGGGACAATTCGTGATTTCTCTAGGAATTTAGCAAATGGACCTTGACATTGTTCACCTAAACCATTATATTTGTTGTAATATTCACCACTATGATTAGATCGAACATTCTTAATTCTTTTGTTAAGCTGATTTTCTACTTTAGTTTTAAATATTTTGAACATGTCCAAGGCCTCTGATTTTTCATGAATATAGATACCCATATCTTAAGTAGTCATCTATGAATGATAAAAAGTATTATTGGTCATTCCATGAAGACTTAGGAAATGATCCACAAATATCTGTATGTATCAATTCTAAGACGTCAGAACTTCAATGGGCATTTATTTTCTTAGCTTTTGTTTGTTTACCTTTGATACAATCAATACAAACATTAAAGTTTGTAAACTATATATCATTCAAAATCCATTCAGACACAAGTTTTTCAATTCTTTGTTTAGAAATGTGACCTAATCGCCTGTGCCATAATGATCTTGAATTCTCATGATTAATCTTATGCTCAGTACTGCGTGAAGACACATGCAAGGTTTCTTGATAAGATGTAATTGTCTCGGGTAAGTATAAATTATCATAACATATTAGGGAACCAGTGCCAACAATATTTGAATTTATAGATAATACAAACTTATTGTTTCCAAATGAACAAGAGTAACTTGATTTATCCAATATAGAAACATAAACTAAATTTTTCCTAAATAACGGTACACCAAAAGTATCTATCAAATCCAAATAATATTTAGTTCCTAATAACAACCTAAAATGACCAATTTATTCTACTTCTACTGACTTGCCATCTCCAACATAAATGTATCTTTCAACATCAGTTGGCTTTCGATAGTTCAGGCAACCCTTCATAGAAACACTTATGTGAGTAGGAGCACGAGAATCTAACCACCGATTATTTATAGATACTGAAGATAAACTTTAGAACAAACTAAAGTAAAAGGTATACCTTTCTTTAAAAGCCAAAAATGATCCTTGAGGCAATTCGTCTTTTGATGTCTAGATTTCTTACAAAAGAAACACTTGTCCTTATCAATGATAGCCTCTTTTGATCTGAATCACTTATAGCCTCAAATCTCTTTCTCTTTTTGCCATTTCTCATAGAGGTGCTTGCCAAATAACACTTTTAGTGTTATCATGCTCCAGTCTTTCTTCATCTTGCACTAGGTAAGAAATAAGCTCATCAGGAGTCTATTTTTCCATCTAGCAATTATAACTTACCTTGAATTGACTATATTGCATGGGAAGAGAGATCAAAACCAAATGCACTAAGTGGTCTTCAAATAATTTAAGCTTGAGTACTTTAAGCTTAGAAACTATATGAGATATTTTCATGATGTACTCTCTAATGTTTCCTTTTCTGTTACACTTCATGGAAATCAATTATTGTAGCAATGTACTTGTTTCCACCTTTTCGCTTTTTGCAAAGTGTTTCTCTAGTTCATCAAGGAACTCCTTAGCATTGGTGATCTGTTCGGACACTACACCCTTAAAGGCTTCTAGAATGTCACGCTTAATGATCATTCTACTCATGTGATTTGAGCGATCTCACTTCTCAAAGTGCCTCCATTCTTTAGAGGAACTTGTATCATTAAGAGAAATGGGTTGCTCAGTTTGTAATGCAAGCTCTAGATCCATGCAACCCAAAATAATCTGAATGTTGTCTTTCCATTCCATGAAATTACTCTCATTCAACATGGGAATAGAACTTAAATTCTTAGATATTGAAGAAACAATAGTTGAAGGAAAAGAATACAATATAATTAGCATACTCATAACAAAATATTTAACTAGCAATAATAAATTCAAGTAATTATGACCTGTTACAAGATACCCGTAGCAACAACATTAATATCAAGTATTTGGACAATAATATTAAATGTAAATGACAAATCTTGTTGCAATGATCAAACACTAACAATAATTGATGCCAAACAACAAAACTAACTTTGGATTGAATTATTATTTGCATGAATCCATATATTATTGGGTATTTATCATAAAAAATGCATGTATAATTTTGTCAAATATTTTTAACTTTCCTTTTGGCTAGTAAAATACCTGCATGAAATTACACATACATGTAACATTCATTACTCTTTATGAAAAAATCTTCACAAAAGATGTCACTTTAGCAACATATTGTGTCAATTAATCCACTAAGAATTATGGACAAACTTATTAGGGATAAAAAATAATTTTCTGTATATAATTATTTGAATTTAAATGCCAAAAAAATGAATTAATTTTCAAAACATATATATATATATATATATAATTTAAGTTTCAAATGCATCATAATTGAACCAAATGACATAGTGGATTAAGGTGCCTCCTTTTTTCGAATTGTCTAAAAAAACACACTCAACGCAAATATTTGAAGAAGAAGAAGAATTTCAAATTATTTTCTTAATGATTTAATATAAAAGTGGCTCTAATACCACTTGTTAGAAATTGGGAAAAGATAAACTGGATTATGATAAACATTATACATGAACAATTATGTTAAATAATCAAGAATAAAAAAATAAGATTGTAGTGGAAGTGTACCAGTATCCATGGATGATTATAAGAGGAAGAAACAATTGGGTTCAAAATGATCTTCCAAGTCTCTATACACAACCCCTCTTAATCTTCTCTAGTGATGGGATGTTAGAAAAGAAAATTGATACATATGACTAGGGGACCATAAAGTTTTTTTTTTTAATAATAGTTAAGTATCATTTCATGAAAAGTTGTCTTTTCATCCTTATACTCATTCATGAAGAGTTGTAACTATTAAATATTTCTTATTTCTATTTTGTTCATCATAATAACAAAAATAAGACTTATGGTATCTACATATTATATTTAGTTGACCACACCAAATGAGATGTTATATATCCCAATAAATTTATCCTTATAAGACCACTTTAATAAGGACAATCAATCTTATATATAACATATAACACATAATTTAATATTATATGTAGACTCACATATTAAAAATATATAACAGTATATAGTTATAGATATTAAAATAGCTAATATTAGAAGAATGTGAAGAATGGAAAATAAAGGCCCAAAGCCCATAGTATCTAGTACAAAGCCTTGTATTAGACTTTAATTTGTTTTCATTCTCTCTTTGCTAGTACAATTTTTCTCTACCTGTCCATTGTTCATTACTTACGTCTAACAATTCCAATAAATGGATTCTTTGATTTTTTTTTGTACTACTCTTTACTAAATATATCAAAATTGTCCATATATATTCATTTTCTTTAGTTTTTGTTATAATTATGCTACAAACTTCTCTAACTTTTTTTGAAAAAATTTTAAAAATTTGGGGCTAATTTTGTATATTTTTTTTAATATGCAAATGTTAGTTTGTTAAGTTTTGTTAGAAATGTAGTTAGTTGAAGAATTCAAACCTGTGACCTCTCCTCTTTCCTTTTCCTGTCACCCTTTCCCAATCATGGGGTCAATCATATATCTCTGGTCTAATTTTAGCATGATAGGGTAAAAAATTCGATAAAAAATAATTTTTCAAAGATTAGGAAAGTTAGGAAATTTATATTAAATGATTAAATAGAAAAAAATAGGAATAATTTTTAATCCAAATAGTATTTTTGTCCCCCTCAATATTTATATTCAAGTTCTGCCACAACAAGCAAAGACAACACAAAGAAACCAATTTGGAAAGCATAATGAGCCCAACATTTTACACTAAAGATGCATTTATGAACTGAAATTTATTTGGGTAGAATAGTTAACTGAGCCCATTGCATTTATTATGTCTGAAGATATTCAAAGATATTGAAGATATCAAGTTATATTTAATATTTACTATTAAGATTTAGAGTTTATATGATTATGATATGTTTTTATCTTGTCTTTGGATTTGTTTCATTTATTAGGACTCTTATTTTGTTAAGATTTGTTTTCTCTTTTAGGATCAAAATATTATTTTATCATATATTTAGGTCATATAAGATTATTGTTTTATCTTATCTTTAGGTTAGATGAGATTAAAATTTGTTTTATGTTACTTTTTTGTATTTCCCTATAAATAGGAAGCCACGTAATGGAAATGAAAACTAATTAAATAAAATTTGAGGATTTACTCCATTGTGAGCTCTTGATTGAACATTTTTAGCTTAATATTTTTCTATTATTCTTAGCTTATTTGACTTCTCTTGGACTCTTATTTGCTCACTTTAACTCAGTTTTTATCTTAGGCAAACAATTGGACTTAATTGATAATTGTTGCTTATTTTCAGATTTTGTGCTTACTTGACCTATCTTACTTGTGAAGAACCTAGTGGATTATACAGAACTCCAAATGGAGCATATGAGTAGTCTTTGGAAAGATAAGGAAAAGAGATATGATTTTATCAGAGATAAGCTTGGGTTGATTATGTCATTTTGAGGATTATTTTAGGCTTGAAAGTCAGAATCTCTATACTTGAGCTTTTGGCTGCGAGTTGAACTTTGATTGGTGTAATTAGTATAATTAGTTAGATTAGATGGGTCTAATCAGGGCTCATCCTTTCCTACTGATTCAATCACTATATATTAGTGTAGTTAGTTAGTTAGTTAGTTACTTCATTTGGTACAAACAGAATTTTTAGCTTCTTGTACAAGTTTTCAGAATTAAAATTTTTTGTCTCTTTTTCTCTCAATTGTTCTTCACTTGTATTCTTCATTTCATTTATGTTCTTCTATTTTCTTACACAAATTTTGTGGCTCTTCCACTGATAATGATCATGAAAGGCTAAAAAATCAATCAACCTAAGGATTCAATTTAAACAAGAAGAACTTGAGCTATGGTTTGGTATTTTCATTTGTGTGAATGTTCATTTTCTTCTTCAATCCTCTCTTCAATTTTCATGATTACGAATGTGTTTAGGATTGAAAATGGATTAGGTTATGGATTATTTTCCTAATTTTGAATTTTAATCACAGATTGTTTGGATGATATTTCAATCTGGTTTTTGATTTCAATTGATTTAGAAGTTAATTTGATTGAACTGCTACTAATGATATTGAATGAACCTTCATAATATGATAATTATTTGAGAGCTATGATAATTTGCATTGTTTGGTTTGGAGAATTGGATTTATATTCTTGAATCTGTTTTACAACATCTTTTATCAATTTTATCAATTTCTACATTTTTCTTCAATTCTAGTTTTTGTTTTTGCAATTTTTGTTCATTGTCTGCAAACTGTTCGATAAAAGTCCCCCTGTTGTTTATCAATGAATTGAAGTTTGAACCAAATTGATCGTATCTCTAAGTCGACCTAGGTTAATCATGTCTTACAAAATTATCATAGTTTTATTTATTTTGTAGCGATTCGACATTCGTTATCAGCTCTTTCTTTGTTATTGAGTTAAGATTGTATTGTCCAGGGTCCACAAAATACATGTGGCATGTAACATGGAGTTCCAATATGCACATCAGCCTTGGTACAAGAGCATAGACGTCTCGCCCTTAGCAGCCGGGCTACTGAGCCAAATAGGTTATCTCTAACACCTCATATTTGAATATTAATGATAATGTTGTAACCTCCTAATCAAGTGGCAGGTACACAGTTATCGATAATATACACATTGTCTATATGATACAATTATCTATAAGCCACAACTAATCTACTGGCTATTATCTACAAGCTAGTATTTATCTGCAAGAGTTGTTACACCACTGTAACAACCCTGACAAACAAGGACCTGCAGCTCCTACTCCACTCTATATGTACCAGGTCTATAAGTACCAGGTTTCATCTCACCCTTTTCATATCATTCATTCTCACCTAACTCACATACTTACTTGAGCGTCAAAGTCTTTTGTTTTGTAGGTACCCTCTTGTCCTCCTAACAAAGGGTACTCATAGTCTGACGTGCGAGATCTAGGAGTCCTTCTTGGCCAGGTCCATCCCGACGTGGGTCAGCTTCAGATTTTGGTGAGTACAAGAAATTTATAGTGTTGGTTATATTGGCATGTCATATTTAAGGTCACGTTTTTTGATAACTTTGGTTTTATTGATAATCAGATGTTATCTATCATTTGTTTGTTTATCTCATTCAATCTTAAAAAAATGTATTCATTGTTGTTTTTGTTATTTATTCTATTGTGTCATCTTTCTTTGTTCTATATCTTTGAATATGTTCATCTTTCTTCGTTCTATTTCTTTGAGTTTGTTCTTCTTTCTTCATTATATTTCTTTGAGTATGTTCATCTTCCTTTTCTCTATCACAATTAAACAATGGACTATAATAGAAACAAGAGTATTCTTCATTTTCTTTATCTTTTTCTGTTAATTTTTTTCTTTTTCATCTCCTTTTCTATCAACTCTTTTTCCATCTCTATTTTTCTCTCCTTTTCTTTCAATGCTTTTTCTCTCAGTTTCTTCCAAACTTTATTTTCTTTCAATGCTTTTTCTCTTATCTCCTTTTCTTTCAACAATGTAAAGCACCCCCAATCAATCAATTAAATAATTTATTATTTTGCAGCATCTTTTGCTTTCAGTTTGTTATTATTTGTCATTGTTTTTTTCAACTTTCAACTTTTATTGTTTACTTTAACCATTTTTGTTTTTATCGTATCCAAAATTTCAAACTCTTTTTGGAATAGTATGAGGACTCATAGTCAAAAGATAGATTTTCCCTTTTGATGTCTTTGTTTGAATACTATTTTGAAATCATGTTGGGGCAAAAGGTTAGCAGAATTTCATTTCAGCTAGCAATTTTATTCACGCAACAACAATTATTTTCCATTACATTTATTTAACTCATGATATGATAGCTTTTACAATATTTTTTTTGGTGTACAGTGATCCATTGAGGTTCGAATCTATGACCTCATGTATACTACCCCAAACCCCCCACCACTAGGTTTTAACAATATTGTACTAAAATAGTTTAATAAAATATATTATTGAGATTGTGAAATTATATTTGTTGGAATTAAAGACGTATGAAACATCTAACACATAAAGTGTTTTGTGAAATTCTTTTGTAGGCACACATTTAATATCTCATTCTTACACACAAACAATCAGTGTTGTGAAATCCGGTCCAACCGGGACCCGGTGGCATAATCGAGCCAATTTGGTTATTGGACCGACCACGCATCTGGTCCGGTTTGGCCTGGCAAAACCTGACCGATTTTGTGCTAACCCTAATTTAACCAGTGACTTCTCCTTCTCAGACTCTCATTCATAGGCCATTCTTGCTCTCGCTCTCCTTCATGCCTCAGTGCCTCACGCTGTCCTTCATGCCTCCGTTCTTGCTCTCCTTCACGACCACCATCCCACCACGATCTTGACGCTTGTCGTCGGCCCTTGCGCCACCAAAAGCTCGTCGGAAGCTGCACCAGAAGGTTTGTCCAACTAAATCCAAACATAATGAGCTAGGCAATGGGGATGGGCAATGAGGCGCAACATGAAGGTTCGAGAAAATGAGGCACAGGAAGAGATAGTTATATATATTAGGGATTAGGATTTTTGCTTATTTGGACCTAATTTGGGCAGATCCACAATGTTGCTTCTTGTACTCCTTTTATTTCTTCCTGTAATTTCCATTTTGCATTCCGAAATGGGCTAATTGAATTTCCTAATGGACTTTTCATTATATAATGGAAAGTGCAAAAAATAATAATGGGAATGCATAAAGTTTATCTGCACTCTTTTTGTTTATTGGAAAAAGGGCTTCTAGCTCAATTTGTTTATTAAAATTGGATTTGTGTTTTAATTTAGGTAGTTGCTATTTACACTCTCTTTTTATTATTAATATACTTTACTTGTGTTATCAACTTTAATACTTCAATTGTTATTTTGGATTTTTGAGTATGGAACTATAGATGAACTTTTCTTAATCAAATAATGTTAGTTATATACTTGTATATAATATAAGTTTAAATTTTTTAATATAGACTGGGTCAAACTCGACCAATTACTGACCCACTGGTTGGAGCACTGACCCAGTAACGGAACCGAGTTTTATAACATTGCAACCAATAAAAAAAATTGACAAATATAATGAAAATAATAATGTTTTTAATTTATTGGTTTTAATTTGATTCCTTGTAATAAGAAAATGATATAAGTAGTTTTCTTTGACAAAGATTTAATCTTTTAAAGATTTAAATAATAATAAAATTTAATTTCCCTTATTATCTTTTATTTATGTAAATAAAACAAAATATGTAAAAAACTAAATACACCAGAATTTTTATAAATATATTTTGTATGTATTTTTAATATATATTTTAAATGAATTATATAAAATATATAATAAATAAAATTTTATTTGTTATTAATAAAATTATTAAAATAGTTCAACAAGAAATTATTCGTATCTAGAGTTGATAACAACTGTGTACAAATACTAATCATATAATACATTT
>PYAF01004519.1:4818-24083 GCA_007407185.1 Glycine tomentella | reverse complement strand
TACGTGCAGAGATGTGATAACTGTCAAAGGACCGGAGGAATCTCTAAGAGAAATGAAATGCCTCTACAAAATATCTTAGAAGTTGAAGCATTTGACTGTTGGGGAATTGATTTCATTGGTCCATTTCCATCTTCATACTCCAATGAATATATCTTGTTAGCAGTGGACTATGTGACCAAGTGGGTTGAAGCAGTAGTTGTACAAAAAGCCGATTCAAAAACAGTTATTCGCTTCTTGAAAAGAAATATTTTTGCTAGATTTGGAACACCGCGTGTACTCATCAGTGATGGAGGATCACATTTCTGTAATGTTCAACTTCAAAAGGTCCTCCAGCATTATGGTGTTTGACATAAAGTAGCTTCTCCGTATCACCCACAGACCAATGGGCAAGCTGAAGTTTCCAACAGAGAAATCAAGAGAATTTTAGAAAAGACAGTTGCCCAGTCACGCAAGGATTGGTCTTAGAAACTTGACGAAGCTCTTTAGGCATATAGGACAACTTTCAAAACACCTACTGGACTCACTCCATTTCAGCTAGTTTATGGTAAATCTTGCCATTTACCAGCGGAATTGGAACACAAAGCTTTTTGGGCTTTAAAATTCTTTAATTTTGATACTAACCTCGCAGGTGAACAAAGGAAG
Source organism: Glycine tomentella (assembly GCA_007407185.1). NCBI lineage: Eukaryota > Viridiplantae > Streptophyta > Magnoliopsida > Fabales > Fabaceae > Glycine > Glycine tomentella. The sequence goes on along the minus strand of PYAF01004519.1, from coordinate 23,441 downwards.
CTATAGCTGCATCAACTGGAAGAAATGAGGCTCTCAGCTTATGAGAATTCAAAGCTTTACAAAGAGAAAGTCAAATTTTATCATGATAAAAAGCTTGTGAAAAGGAATTTTCGTCCTGGACAAAATGTTTTGTTATTTAACTCTCGATTGAGATTGCTTCCAGGAAAGATGAAGTCCAAGTGGTCCGGACCTTTCATTATAAAGGAAGTCAAATCACATGGAGCTGTGATACTAGAAGACCTAAGTACAAAGAAAACATGGACTGTAAATGGAAGCAGACTCAAGCCGTATCTAGGTGGTGAATTTGAAAGGCTCATCACTGTGATCCAACTTCAAGACAGTTGAGCTGCAACGCGTCCAGCTAATACGACGTAAAAGAAGCGCTTCTAGGAGGCAACCTAGTAATTTCTAACCTTTCTTTTTATATGTTTTATCATTTTATTTAAAAATTATTACCTATATAAATATAGATTAATTAAAGTAGTAAATATTTATAAGTTAAAATAATTTTTCTAAAATATATATATGTAATAATAATAGGGTTTAACTCGCCCAGGCGAGTAGACCATGGCTATTTTGGTCGCCTGGGCGAGCAGGGTCCTGCAGCACGAATTTAAAAGGCTAAAACACAAAAATTTTCAGCCTTTGCAAATCATTTCTTTGGCTTTTGCTGTGCATTTCCCTTCCCTTTCTCCATCAAACTCGCCCAAGCTACTGTGCACTTCAATCTCATTCTATTTCTTGCTTTTTGGATTCCAAGTAAGTACCTCTTTTTGCATATATTCAATTGCTAAGTGTTATTCTTCTTTTATAGGCTAGTATGATAGTATGGAGTGATCTTTTTGCCTTTATGCTACTCAAAAACATAAACTAGGTTTTGCATCTCATTCAAATTAATTGTTATGTTTTGAGTACTTTTGTTGTATATAATTGAATTGGTCACTTCTCCTCCTCCTTTCTTTGAAAATTTTGGTGTAAGATATGTGCCAAGCTAACCATTTCAAAGTTCCCAATGATATGCACACTAGGTGTTTGTTATTCTGCCACAATGAAATCAGCTTCTATAATGCATAATTATGGTTCACAAAACTGGTTTAAACACATTTAAATGTCACTTTGATCGTAATTTAGGCCACAACACTTGATGAAACCATCAATATGTGCATTTGGTATGAAAGACATAGCCTCTTATTTTGATATAATACATTGCCTAAGCTATGGTTTGTGGAATTTTAGCACTTAGTTTTATGTCTTAAACATGAGTGAATTGTGCATAACATGAAGACAGCATAAAAATTGAATTCCTTGATTTAACTTGTGCATTAGAAATGGAGGAATTTTGTGGAAAATTGATGTCACAATGGTTGCCATTTGTCTTGTATCCTGCTTATTAAAAATGCTGAAATTATTTGTGAGTGAATATTTCAGATTTAATCCAATGGCCCCAAAGAAACTCCAGCACAAAAGAGCTAGGAATGAGGGGACTAGTGCACCTCCACCAGAGGACTTCATTTATGATGAGCAACGATTTAGGAGCAAGGAACATCAACTCCGCTTCGAAGCCATACAAAATTGGTCCTTCCTCAAAGAACGACGAGTTCAATTGTTTAATGATGAATACACTGAATTTGTAGATGAACTTGACCGAAGAAAATGGAGGCCACTAGCTACCCCTTTACAGAAATTTGATCCTAAGATTGTTCTGGAGTTCTATGCCAATGCATGGCCAATAGAGGGAGCCCCTGTTGACAAGAGATCATTTGTCAGAGGACAATGGATCCCCTACGACTTTGATGCCATCAACCAATTCTTAGGGAATCCCCTTGTCCTCCCGGAAGGCCAACTTTGTGTATACATGGAAAGGAGGAACAACTTTGACGAAGAAGCCATGAGACACCTCCTTTGTATTCCAGGGTGCGACTTTGCTCGCGGTATCATAGGTAATATGGTAAGATTAATGAGAACTAACATGACCACACTTACCCAAATATGGATGACCTTTGTGCTAAGCAACATCATGCCCAATGACCACAACTCTGATCTACCCATGATTAAGTGTCAACTAGTTTATAGTATCTTGACACAGCTTAGCATAGATGTGGCTCAGATCATTTCAGATGCCATTTATCAGTTTGTTATCCTAGAGCCACTAGGCATCCTCTTAACCCCGAGCGAGCTAACAGGGCTCTTGGATTCCCAGCTCTCATCACTGGTTTATGTCAATTTTTTAGAATCCAAGCCCATCCCTCTAGGACTATCCGCCCTCCTATTAACCGTGCTTTTATTGAAAAATATTGTTTAGCTAGACAGGTCGAGCAGCAGCCCGCTCATGAGCCAGCTTCCCTGGAATCTATCTCTGCCCACATGCAGAGAATGGAGCTTCAAATGCACACCTACATGCAGCATTTGGCGGATCAACAGGCTGCTAATCATTGAGGGCAGGTGCAGCTGAATCAAAGTTTCTATGACTACACCCAGCACTAGCATCGGCAGGATCCCACTCCATTCCATTGGCCCACTCCGGAGCAGCTCATCGCTTATATTGCATGGCCTGGGGACAGGCCAACATTCCCGGAGGAGGCAGAGGATCAGAGAGCTGAGCAGGATCCTGTAGCTGGCCCTGCACATGATCATGATGTTGATGAAGAAAGCAACTGAGAATGATGATTTGAAGCATAATTTGATATCTCACATGGATTTGCATCATCTGAAACACTGTGACACTGTTTTAATTTTTATTTATCGCTTTCTAAATACTTTAGTTACTATATTACTCTTTTTGGTATTATATACTATTAGCATATCTTTTTGAAAATTATACCAAAATTTTGCTTTTTGTTTAATATAATAATCTTTTTGGGACTTAAAAGAAATAATTTTCTTGAAATGTAACATGTTTTGAAAAGAATCAACAGACATTAATTTGAAACTTGATTTTTTGTGATACTGGATCAGAAAAACAAAATGATTTTTGGTGAAAAATCTTGAGAATAAAAAAAAAACCAATGAGATGATTTTCCCAAATATCAAATGAAGGCAAGGCTTTTTACATGAAATTAATAAAGAATATCTTCCGAAACAAGTGATTTGATTTGAACATGAAAACAACCTTTAAAGCCTAGTGAATGTGTGCCACCACCTAAATTATATTGAGTGTCCTCACTGATATGATTTATAGTAATTTTGCATGAATTTCTAAATTGTCAAAACATATGATGCATGGATATGATTTAGGCCATCTTTCTTTTTGAACATCTTTTAAAGCCACTGGCCAAAAAGCTACCCCACATGAATATAATGCTTTACCATTTGCAACCCTTTTTGATCCAAACAGTTGATTTCTTGTTGAAACCTTAACCTAGGATAGGAATTCCCTACCTTACCTAAGGATAGGAGAGCAAAAAGGGAAATAATCTTTTGATGGGAAACTTCCTTTGGGAACTTCATGCTATAGACTTCTAAATGTGGTTATATGCTATTCATGTAAAAGAAAAGAAAGAAAAGAAATGAAAGAAAAAGAAAAAGAAAAGGAAACAAATTCCTTGTGTTTTAAAGTGTTGTACAAAGTTGGTTGAATAAAAAGATTGATAGAAATCTTGGAAGAAAAAGAAGACATAGGAAGTAAAAATTTCACTGTTTATCTATATATATGCTCTCCTATTCCAAAGGTTCTTTGAATATCCAGAAAAACCAAGATTTCTTTTCTAATCGAAAGCCCAGCCATAAAATCCCTAATGATCCTTGTTGATTATGCACTTTGATTTGATAGGAAATGAATTGCAAAATCGATCTATAAAATATCAGTGAAGGAATTGAGATGAAACACATACCTATGAGAGAATTACACACTGAGAGGTTTTCCTCTGTGCAAATCATTCATGTGTTTCCTCTGATATCTTTAGAAAAGAAATGTAAATTGATCTTAATCTCATTTGGATATGTGAATTTCATCTTTCGGTTTCAATTCTTGAGGTTAACCATTTGAAAATATGTTCTGATCATTTTTTGGAAGTTGATTCTTTATAAAACATGTTTCCAAATATTTTTACTATTGCTTGAGGACAAGCAAGATTCTAGGTTGGGGGAGTTGATAAGTGTCATATCTTAGTAAAATTCGGGTTACATTTAAGGCACTTATCTTGTGATTTGACTAAGAATATCTATCAAAATTTGCCCTAATCTAGTTAGTTTATATTGAGCACTTAGCATTTATATTTCTCGAAGATTCATCCAAACTTTCTTTTTTATTTTGCTAGCGTTCGTGAATTCCGGAGCTTCCGTAACTTTAAAGCAAGCAAAAATGACTAATAGAAGCAAATCTGGGAGGTGCAGCAAGCAATCCAGCCCAAAAGCCCAAAAGATCCTTCTGGATGCACGTTTAACTCGCCCAGGCGAGTGAAATATGCACAAAGTGGTCGCCTGGGCAAGTTGCTTCTGCAAGTGGGCCTCCAATTTGGCAAGTTGCAACTGCAAGTGGGCTTTAACTCGCCCAGGCGAGTGAAACATGCACAAATTGGTCGCCTGGGCGAGTGAACTCGTACAGACCAACCTCTATAAATAGCCATGCACCCCCTAAGGCATTCCTCACCTCTTTCTACTCAAATTCTCTCTTCTCTCTTGTCCCAAGCTTGTTCTTAAGCTTCATGTTTCTTTAATTTTTGTTAGTGGAGAGTTTAGGTTAGTAAGAGAGGGAAAATTAGTGTGGAAACTCTGCCGAAACGGAAGGCGGTGATGAACCCTTTCACCTATTTTTCTAAGGAGGTTCTGCCCATGCTTGGCTAGCTTCTCTCAAAGGATTGGATGTAATCTTCTTACCTTTATAGTATTTATTTTGATATTTATTTATGCAAAAGTCTTTTCTATTTATTATTGGTAAATTTATTCCGTACTTAACGCTTGAATCTACTTGATCAATAGTTTCATGAATTAAGGTTTTAAGTTTAACTGGGAAGTACTCTTAAAACTTGAATTGGATAAATTTACTCTTTACGTTACGTTGCTAGGAATAGAGCATAACGTTTAGATTGCAAATAAGCACGCGAATATAATCGTAACGCTGGGATATTTATTTCATATGCGAGGGATCGATATTTGATAAATATTCTTAGGATTCTCAAATGCGAGAGATCGATTTGGGGTGATTTTATGTGTGCATCAATAATAAAAGAAAATAACTTATGCATGGTAATATTAATTGAATACTAAGGGTATGAACGATGAAATCCAATCCTACGTTCTTAACTTAATCAAATTCGTTTTCTTAGTTTTCATAATCTTCCATAATTTTCCGTAATCTTTCGTAATCTTCCGTACTAAGTTTATTATTTCCGTTTCTTCTAAATTTTCATAATTTCTGTTAATCCACAACTACATGAAACTTTGTTCACACTCATTGTACATAACTATTAAACTGTTAAGCTTTATTTGAATTAACTGAGTAAAAATCAAGTCCCTGTGGAGATGAACTTTGATAAATTTTGTAACTTACAACGACAATTGGTACGCTTGCCAAAAGTCTAACAACGACCAAGGCATGAACGCTTGGATTGGATCATTTTCGGATGTAAATTTCAAGATTCCAAGGATAATTGTTTAGAACTTAAAAACAAAAGATGGAGAAGATTAAGAAGATGATGATGAATGACGCAACGATCCGTAGTGGAGCGATAAGTCGGAGGAGGATTCGCCACAAAGGAAAGCTTCCTTGATAAGAATCGATTTGGATTCAACCAAGAACCAAGAAGAGGCTAAGCTCTCAATTCAAGCAAATGCTTAATTTTATTAATCAAAATTTGTTCCAAAAATAACAATATATGAATACTTATATGGCTAAGCCTCTAATAAAACCTAAAAATGCATAGCTTGTGCCTATTTCAGTCCATATTGAAGCTCATTACACAAATAAACAAGAAAATAAAACCTAAAAACGTATAGTTTAGGCCTATTTCAGTCCACATTAAGGTCCATTACACAAATAAACAAGAAATACGAAAATCCTCTTAGCCATGCGCGCTAAGCCCAAAAACTAATTGCCAAGAAATTGCGCTAAGTGTGACATGCACGCTAAGCGAGCTGCTCAACAATCTTCAATATGCTCCAATTCATCTCTTTATGGCATCTTTCATCTTTTCCTTTGTTAAATAGTCCAACCATGATTCTCTTGGTCATCTTTTCTTGTAGAAGCTTGGCTTTGAACCATGTCATTGGACCCTTCAATTCGTGGAGTGCTTCTAGAACTTCATGCACTTTGGATAGTCCTCTATCACCCCGCAACGACTCCTCCTTCTCCCTGCCCTCTTATTTTCATGCTCCATCATCCTCCTTCCTCCTTCTGTGAAAGTAAGTGGCTAATTCACCCTTCTCTTCTATTTTCTTTTCTTCCTTCTTTTTCTCCTTTTATCAAATTTAATTTACTATAAAAAAGCTTCCGGAATGGTCTTTCTGTAAGCAAAAATGCTTCTGAAATGACCCTTTCATAAGCAAAAAATGCTTTCAAAATGACCTTTCCATAAGCAAAAACTGCTTACAAAATGGCCTTTCCATAAGCAAAATGCTTATGGAATGACCTTTCCATAAGCAAAAGCTACTTCCCCAATGACCTTTTCATAAACAAAAAGTGCTTATGGAATGGTTGTTCTTGAAGCATTTTAGCTTACGAAAAGGCCATTCTGGAAACAACTTTTTTTAAATCCAGATCAACCTTTCTAGAAGTGTATTTTGTATATTCTGGAAAGGGAATTCCAGAAATCATTATTGTGCTTACGGAAAGCCCATTTTGGAAGCAACAACTGAAATATGGAGTAGCCTTTATGGAAGTGTATTTTGTATCTTCCAAAAAGGGCATTCCAGAAAGCACTAATTTAGCTTATGGAAGAACCATTCCGGAATAGTCTTTCCGAAAGTGCATTTGTATTTTCCAGAATGGTCATTCTAGAAGCACTATTTTTGCTTACGAAAAAAGTGTTTTGTAAGATTTTTTCTTTCGAAAGGGTCATTCTGTAAGAGTATTTATACCCTTACGGAACGCCTGTTCTGGAAACATATCCAAAACTCAAAATAGGAACGTCAATTTCAGGAAGAAGAGTTGAGTTGGAGAAGAAGAGAATGAAAAGAAAGAAGGGAAACAGAGGATCAGAAAAAGATAGAAGGAATAAGTTGGAATTTTAAAAAAATTGAAAGGCACAAGATACAATAAAAGAGGTACAAAATTCAATTGCCTAGTTAAAATTGTAGATCCAATAACTATTTTGATCCAAGAAGAAATTTTAACTAAACTAATGAATTGAATTAAGATAAAGAAAAGCATTTAAATATTACTTTCTCAATAATATAATTTATTTTCCATCAATGTAAAAAGGGATTAGAAGTTAAGTTGTGTAAATTAAGTTTAGGTAAGTATTATTCTATTTGCTAGATTTCGTAAATAAAAGCTAAAATAAGAAGAATTTTAACTAAACTGGTACAATTAGAAATCAAGTATTAAATTGCCAAATTGTTTTCCTCACTAAGTAATTCGCTTTTGTCTAAATGAAAAAGGGATTATGTTCCAATTGGTTTAATTAATGAGGTTTAGAGAATTAATTATACTTGAATTTTTTGTGAATAAAGAACTAAGATAAGACAAATCCTAATAGTTTAATTAAAAATTGAAGTATCTAAGCCATTTATTAAACAATTATATATTATTTTAAGCGTGCTTAATTTCAAATTTAGATACTTAGTTGATTGTTCTCTTCTCTTTTTTATAATTGATTCGTGTTGTCATATACCTTTGTACTAATTTGCATATTATATATTGCCTTGTTATAAATACTATATGTGAACCTCTTTCCGTTGAGACAAAGATAAATATCCTGTGCTGATGCTCAGAGATTGCTGACCACCAAATGCATCTCTCTACTATGAGACAAAGATAGTTACTTTGAACTAGTGTTCAGGGAAGCTGAGACCAGATATATTTTTGTAGTATAAGATAGAAAAATATGAAAGGTGTTGGTGCTCAAAGATGTTGAGACCGTACACGTACTAGAACTAAACTGGTGCTCCGAAATGCTGGGATAAGAGATAGCTTCTATTAAGAGGTATGTGATGCGAGGGACATGCAACGACTGTAAGCATTAATCTATTATTTTATGTTCAATAACAATCATATCAAAAACATGAAAAGGATCTTAAGAATTCATGAGTTTCACATAAACATACTTTTGTTCATAATTGCGGAAGACCTTTTATGGTAGAATGCTTTTTCAGAGTCTTGACACTTTCAGTTCTTATATCTTCTTTGATAGGGATAAGATACAACTCTCATGGGCAGACAATGATTGTATTCAGTTTTCTAGATTCCTGTTTATAAGAAAATTGAACCACTACATTTAATATAACTGTACTTATCAACAATTATCCTTTTAATATGTTTAAGATAATTGTTTTATCAATAGTTATCTTTTTAATACGTTTAAGATAACGATTTTATCAACAATTATCCTTTTAATAACTTCCCTTTGTAACCAATTATCCTTATGCCCTTTATTTATTAAATCAAAAAATATTTATTTAAATGAGTCATAATGATAAATCTTACATTCTCCCACTTGGCTCATGTCATAAATTTCATTTCATGATTTAATGAAAACAATTATAATGGACATTCATAGGGCTAACGTTTTCATACATTGGCTTCATCATAAATCATGACCAGAAATAAAACCAATAACAGTCATGGCAGTTATATGCTATCAAATCAGCATAGTTCCTTCCATATACCACTATATTAGTTCTTCTTCCTAATATGATACTTTAATGGAAATTTATATCATAATGTCCTACAATAATACTATTATGTCTTCATTAGGGACAAAATCTTGTTTTTCAAAATAATCATTCATACATGCATGTATACATAAATTTGAAAACAGGATAATTTTCAGAAACGTAAACATCATTGAATTCAGAGTGCCAATAGTCAATAATTTCAATAATGATCAACATTCATTAGCTGACATAATGCCTATACTACAAACATGACCAATAAATGTCTTGGGTGGTAATCCCTTCGTCAAGGGATCAACTATCATAAGATCAGTGCCAACATGCTCTATAGACACTCTATGTTTTTGAACATCTTCTTTAACGACAAAGTATTTAAATTCCATATTCTTAGCACCTTTTGAATACTTGTCATTTTTTAGAAAAGAAGATTGTTGCGGAATTATCACAATAAATTTTCAGCGGCCTATCGATACTGTCGACCAATTCAAGCCCTGAAACAAAGTTCCGTAGCCATTTAGCCTGAACCATGGCCTCAAAGCATGCCACAAAGATGCAACAATTACAGACTGCTTAGCATTTTTCCAAGGTTACTAGACCTCCTATAAATAAGCATGTGACCTTTAGTGCCTTGCAAATATTTCAGAACTTTCTTTGCAGCTTTCCAATGATTCATACCAAGATTACTTTGGTATCTTCCCAACATTCTAACTGCAAAGCTAATATCTAGTCTCATACAAGTTTGAGCATACATAAGGCTCCTAACAAGTGATGCATATGGAATTGCTTCCATTTCCTTTCGTTCCTATTCATTTTTAGGACATTGCATGAGACTAAACTTGTCTCCTTTCTGAATTGGTACTGGAGATGATGAGCAATTTTGCATTCCGGATCTATCTAAAACTTTATTAATATATGTTTTTTGAGACAAACCCAACAATCCTTTTAATCTATCACGAAATATTTCTATTCCAATCACATAGGATGCCTTACCCATATATTTCATTTCAAAGTTACTAGAGAGAAACTTCTTAGTCTCATTTAAAAGACTAAGATCATTAGTTGCAAGCAAGATATCAACATACAGAATCAGTAATATAAACTTACTCCCACTGACCTTCAGATATATACACCGATCAATGGTGTTTTCTTTAAATCCAAAGGAAACAATAGTATCATTGAACTTAAGGTACCATTGTGTTTAAGTCCGTATATTGATTTCTTAAGTTTGCACACCATGTACTCTTTTCCCTTTTCTATGAACACCATTAGTTGGTCCATATACACATCTTCCCCTAAATTCTCATTTAGAAAGGCAATTTTCACATCCATCTGGTGTAACTCTAGATCATAATGAGCCACTAATGCCATAATGATTCTTAGATAATCCTTTCTTAAAACTGGTGAAAATGTTTCTATAGTCAATGTCATCTTTTTGAGTGAATCCCTTTGCAACTAGTCTAGCCTTGTACCGTTCTAAGTTACCATGAAAATCATGTTTGGTCTTAAAGACCCATTTACATCCAACTCTTTTACATCCTTCTGGTAACTCAACAAGGTCTCTAACCTCATTCTGTTCCATAATTTCAACTCATCTTTCATGGCATTTAACCACTTGTCACCATCTTCACTATTCACAGCTTGTGAAAACGTCACTGGATCATCTTTTATACCCAAGTCAAATTCAGACTCTTGTAGATATACCACATAATCATTAGAAATAGTAGATCTTCTTTCCTTTTGAGATCTTCTTAATGCTATTTGTTATCGTTCTTCTACAATGGGTTCATTCGGTTCATTGGCAATAGTTTAATCATGAGCAATGAGATCATTCATTTGTTGTTCTTCATTATTATTAATCGGTTCAATAATATGAGGAACAACAGCTTTACTAGAGCTACAAGTCAAGGAACTTGTACTCTTACTTCTTGAATTACCACTTTACGTGGTGTTTCACTCCCACTAACTTCACCATCTTCAATGAACCTAGCATTTTCAGTTTCTATAATCCTTGTGGTATGATTAGGACAATAAAATCTATACCCTTTTGACTTTTCTGGATAACCAATGAAATAACCACTGATTGTTCTTGCATCCAACTTCTTTTCTTGTGGGTTATAGTATCTAATTTATGCCTGGCAACCCCAAACATGTAGGTGCCTTAAGCTAGGTTTCCTTCCTGTCTACAGTTTAAAAGGAGTCTTTGGAACTGCTTTACTAGGAATCCTATTTAATACATACATGGCAGTCTTTAAAGCATAAGTCCACAATGAAATGGGTAAAGAAGAATTACTTAACATACTTCTAACCATGTCCAACAAGGTTCTATTACGCCTTTCTGATACACCAGTCTGTTGTAGTGTACCTGGCATTGTGTATTGAGCACAAATACCACACTTTTCTAAGAATTTAGCAAATGGGCCCGGATGTTGTCCATTTTCATCATACCTTCCATAATACTCACCACCCCTATCAGACCTGACAATTCTCACATTTCTGTCTAATTGCCTTTCAACTTCATTAATGTAAATCTCTAAAGCATTTATAGCTTGAGACTTATCATGTAACAGATAGACATAACCATAACGTGAATAATCATCAATGAAGGTGATAAAAAATATTTCTCTTTATTGAAAGAGTTAACATCAAAAGGACCGCAAATATCAGTGTGTATAATTTCAAGAAGCTGAGTGCTTCTTGTGGCTCCTTTCTTTGTGTGTTTGTTTGTTTATCTTTGATACAATTTACATAAACATTTAGATCAGGAAAATCTAAATTCGGAAGGATTTCATTCTTTACCAATCTTTTAATTCTTTCTTTGGAAATGTGTCCCAAACGTTTATGCCACAAATAAGCGGAACATTTATTAATTAAGGTACGTTTAGTACCAACATTATGATGCAGAGTCATAAGCGTTTCAGCATAAAGATTATCAAGACATAATTTATATAATTCATCACATAAAGTATCATTGCCAATAAAATGATTGTGTTTGTACAAACTGAAACTACCACTACCAAATTTAAAAGAGTATCCAACTTTATCAAGTTTGGAAATAGAAACTAAATTTCTAGATATACTAGGTACATCAAGAGTTTCACATAAGTCCAAATGATGTCCACTGTCAAGGATCATACGGTAAGTCCCAACAGCTTCCACTGGAACTTTCACTCTATGACAAACTTTTCATTTGGCTTTGTGGTTTGAGTCGTAAGGAATCCCTTTCTTTTCAGCTCCTTGAAGTTTTTCATAATTGATGGAATGAATTCCCTGGTTCTTAATTCTGGTTTCCTCTTGAACTAACATACTGTGCAATTCATTCACATTTCATTTATCTTTCATGGTATTATAGTTCATTTGGAAATGACCATACTAAGATGGTAATGAGTTCAATATGAACCGCACCAGGAAATTTTCATCCACATCCATTCCCAATGACTTTAGTCTTGTTGCAATATTTGTCATTTCAACAACATGCTCATGCATAGTACGTGAACCATCAAATTTCATGGTGGTCAGTGTACTCATTAGTGTCCCAGCAAGAGACTTGTCAGCAATTTGGGAACACTCTTCCACAAATTTTATCATTTCTTTAGCACTTCCAGTTTGTGGAAGAGTTGACTTAATGTTGTTTGCAATGCTCATTCGCATGTACATTAGACTTAACCTATTGGATCTTTCCCAATTCTTAAAATGGACTTTTTCATTCTCAGTGCTTGCATTAGTAATAACACTAGGTTTCTCTTCTCTAAGAGCCAAATCCAAATCCATTACCCCAAGGTAAAATTCAATTTGCTCTTTCCATTCAGATAAGTTTAGTCCATTGAGAACTGCAATAGTTGAGGAAAGTGAATGTGTAACAACAAATATTGCAAGGTATAAAATTTGAAAACTTAATACTTTAAATCATACATATCACATACTAACATAATTCACAGATTCATACATCATAAAAATGCATACTAATGTTCACCTTTGGGGATCCATTAATACACAACATTCAGCTATAATGATGCTAATAAATTTTATTTTTCATAATTTGACAATAATACATACACTAACTAGGATTACTCACTATCTTTGGATATATAAATAGAACTAGTCGTGTATCTATTATGCCAACATTCATGTTTATTTATTATGACGACAAATAATCATTATTTGGATTGGTCCTTAACTGTCCCATAATAACAAACTTCAACTCATCCATAAAACATTCATAGCATCAAAATTATGGATGATTGAAATGAACATACAATTTGGAATTAAATCACTCATACAAATTTGGCCACTTTGGTGACTAACAAATTCACCATACTTTAATTCCAAGATTGAAATGCACATACAATTTGAAATCAAATCACTCATACAAATTTGACCACTTTGGTGACTAACAAATTCACTATACTTTAATTCCAAGATATGAACACATTCTAACATCATAATTAATTTTCAGTGTCAACAAAAATATACAGTCATTCGATTACAACACTTCAATGCATATACACTTTATCAAATACAATTTTAAATATGCATTGGTACAATTTTGAATGAGGGAGAGCAATAAAGTGATCAATCATTATTGTTTACTTTTCATCACTAACATTAATGTGTCTTTGTCTTGTAGTGATAGGAAAGATAATTTGTATTTAATATATATATATATATATATGTATGTGTTGAACTGAAAACACCATCAGGACTTTATCGTGATATCCATTGGAACATAAGACATACCAAGCGAGAAACAACAACTCCATGATATTATTCGATCGATCAATATTATTCTATCGGTAATACTCGCAACAAGCAAAAAATTAAGATTCAAAATCTACCAGAATACTTTATCGTTGCATCAACAAAACCTTAGTAATGGAAAATAAAAAATTCTTAAACCATGCTCTGATACCACATGTAAGCATTAATCTATTATTTCATGTTCAATAACAATCATATCAAAAACATGAAAAGGATCTTGAGAATTCATGAGTTTCACATAAAAATACCTTTGTCCATAATTGCAGAAGACCTTTTATGGTAGAATGCTTTACCCAAATTAAATTGAATGAGTTATACTTTTTTTCTTTCCTTATCGGTTAACTTTCCCCACAATAAGAAAGGAAATCCAGGAAACAAGTATTGGTAAGAGTTATGTTATACCCGGCTACCGACCCGAGGCGCTGATCGGGAAAGTCATAATCATAAAGGAAGGGACGTTAAACGTAATTCTAGAAGGGCTTGTATCTTCTTTGATAGGGATAGGATACAACTCTCATGGGCAGACAATGATTGCATTCAGTTTTCTAGATTCCTATTTATAAGAAAACTGAACCACTACGTTTAATATAACTGCACCTATCAACAATTATTCTTTTAATACTTTTAAGATAATTGTTTTATCAACAATTATCTTTTTAATATGTTTAAGATAACGATTTTATCAATAATTATCCTTTTAATAACTTCCCTTTGTAACCAGTTATCCTTATGTTCTTTATTCATTAAATCAAATAACATTTATTTAAATGAGCCACAATGATAAATCTTACAACGACATCAGTGGCGGACTCAAGAAAAATTATTTATGTCCGCACATTTAGTGGTGGAGTTCGGGGGCAATGCCCCCGAAATTTTTTTTGTAAAGAAAATTTAAATCAATGTTTTATGTATAAGGTTATGAACCCGCTCAAAATGTAGTTGTTTTTGTAACAAGATGCAGATAATAGTTTGACCAATTATTTAGCCCCCCAAATTTTACCAATCCTCCAAAACAAATATGAGAATATACTCCAGTACATCCATACATTATCATTCTATTTATAATGGTGAATAAAAAGTCAATTTTCTTGTATAAAATGGGAGTAAAACCACAACCTTCATCTCCGCAAATAAAGTGGTAATGTAGCCCATACATTATAAGAAGTATTAAAATTGTGAGCTTATATATGAAAATGACATCATTCTCAGCTTTGCTTGCTTCCTTCTTTTCCTGTACTTGCTTGCCATGGTGCAACATTGGGAGGTGATTATTTTTCTAGAAATGCCAAGAAAGGAATGCATTGTTTTGAAAGAGAACACTTTTCGAAAATAAATTAAAAAGAAGAGTGGATAAGCAAAAGAAAGAAAGTAGATATACCAAATCTCTTTTTAGATAACCAATTTTTATTGAGTGGACTCAGACCTTAGCCAAGAGTATAAGTCAAATCCCAAGGACTAAGAAAAAAAAAAGAGTTAGAATATGTTTATTTAAAAGATTAATATATATATATATATATATATATATAAATAAAGTAGAACTTAAAAAGTATAAATCACACATGAAAAATAATACAATTTTTTTTCTCTTATTTCCTAAATCGAAGAGATTGATGCCATGACTTTAATATGTAGTAAAAATAATTTATAAATTTTAAACAAAAGTATTTCAATCTAATAGTCAAAATTAAGTATAAAAAATATAATAATCTAAATTATAAAATATAATACTATCAATTATAATTTTTAAGTTAATTTACATTTATAAATTGTTGATTTGTTCTGGAAAAAAACAAAAGGTGTGCCAGTGAACAGTGAGAATAATCGGTAATGTTAGTTTGATATTGCATCGAATGTGTCCATTTCAAAGTTTTGACCTTGCTCCCTCAATCCCTCTTCTGTTCCAGTCCCGACGGAACCACCAAAATGGGCTGCAGTTGCATGCCCTTCTCCGCCTCCTTCCTCACCTCTCTTCCACTTCGTCACTGCCCTCCACCGTCGCTACCACATTTCGCCACCGTTGTACCCCTGTGTTCCAAACAACAAACCCTTTCTCACACCTTTCGCCTTTCAGCCCTCCCTCTTTTATCCCATGGCAACAACGGCAACAACAAGTCAACAACAACAACAATAACAACGGTGGTAGTTGGGGCAACCCCTTTGATTCCTTCGATTCCAATTCAAATTCCTACCTCACCCTTTTCCTCTCCCTGCTATGCTCCTCTGCCCTCTGCTTCTTCTGTCACCTCCACGCCAAACTCATAAAGGCCAAAACTTTGTCTCCCTCCTCCACCGTCCGCCAAATGAAGTGGTAGAAAGAATTTTTATGTCTGCACTTGCGAACATTGGCCCCAACGTGGGTCCGTCACTGAACGACGTGACACCCTATATGGGAAGGCACAACCTGACAAATCGAGGAATGAAAGGGAGGGCTCACTGACGGATGTCTTGTCGAGTGATGAAGTAACTTTGTTGGGAACTTCATCATACGAAGCTTGGTAACCTTGACAACAACTTAACATTCATTGATTGGTGTGAGAGTATGCTCAAGTTATATATGTGTATATATATATATATATATATATATATTGTGGATGCCCATGATTGAGATAAATTGAGTTCATTTGTGGAAGATGAAAGATTTTGTCATGAGTTGAGGCGTATGTTCTCTGAGGCGCTTCTGAAATAGGAAGTATGGATCCATACAGAGTCAAGGATCAGAAGAGTATAACTAAATGAGTCTTAGGCCCTAGCTTGTCAATTGTATGATTGACAGTAGGATGTCCTACCATCAATGTGTAAATATGGGAAACCAGTATTCCTTACTCCTCTCTCATTCTTTTCTATGTATGTTCTTGTTGATGAATACATAAAAATGAAGGTAATGTCCAACGTAAAGGCAATATCACAAGAAATGGGGGTTAAATTGTGATTTTAGAAATTTTAAAACCTTTTTTTAACCACAAAGTTATCATCTGAAGTATAAGTTTAGCAAAAAGGATAACAAATTTTCACAAAACCAATTCAAGCGATAGAAAAAGATTTTGCAAAACAAAATATGTTTTCAAAACAAAATCAAATTAAAACCCTAGGTTATTTTAAAGCAGGAGATAAACCAAGAGAATATAAGACGCAAAGGTTTGTACTGGTTTGTTTCCACCACTAAGATTCCATCCAATTCTTAATTAACCACCAAGTTCCACTAACTTCAGCAAGTTACAAGTATTTTATCACTACTACTTTTGACTCTTACAGCTCAAGTTGTAAACCAAGCTTGATAGAATCCAAAATTCTTTGTCCTACCAAATCACTATTAGCTTTAGACAAATCAAAAGATTTATAGTTTGTTTCCACATTGATTAACTCTTAATCCTCTTACAGACGAATATATAATCTCAACACTTAGTCTTTTCTCTTAAGGTGTTCAAGGTGTTTTAAGAGCTTTTCAAACTTTAGAAGAATGTACAGGGAGATTTTTACAAAAAGATTTTGAATAATAGCTTGTGGGTTCGTGACCCATGTCTTTAAAGGTTTTGGTATTTATAAGCCTTCATCTTCAAGTGTTTGTTGCTCTAATCAAATATAATTCTTCCCTTGAGTTTGAGTTTGATGTTTGTGGTTATTGGAGCAATTAATGCTTGCATTAAATACATGTTCTTCTTCATGCTGGAAAATCCCTCTGGTTGTCTTTCGTGTTGATAATTTCAGTAGAAAATCACTTCCTTTGAGTCAGAGCAAGTTTGTCACAACAAAGCGAGCCTTTTGATGTTTGGAAACAATTAGAACATTAACTTCATTAATTCTTCATAGGATTCGACAAATCAAGGAGAATGTCTTGTGAGGCAGTTAATGCAAAACGTATCTCAGACACAAAGTATTAAATGAAGTCTTTAATGTTATCTTTAATGTTGTATCAAATCATGACTTGAGCTTGCTTTCATCTAATAAATCTTAGACACAAAGGATTATGAAGCATAGTTTGATAATGCATAAGACACAAATTTTAACCTTTGCATTGATTTGCATCTGATCAAAATAATTAAGAATTTTGATTCGTTTTAAGACACAAATGTCTTTTGATTTAATACCCAGTGATCAAGTCCCTTTGCTATTGCAAATATTTCAAAGATTATAGAGATCGATGAGAAGATATGTGACTTGAAGGCAATTTTGTTTATGTGAATGTCTGGGTTAGGGTAGAATTATGTGTTGCACTGACTAAGTTATTTAATGTATAAGTTAGGATTAGCTAGTATATAATTTTCCTGTATTTGTTAGACTTTGTATCATGAACTGATGTTTAATTAAAATAAGATTATTATTTTTATATCATACTTTCTACTTTTATACCGCTTTTATTAACCAAACATTTTTAAATAAGATTAATAAATATTTCATTTAATCACAAATTTATCCTCATTTTTATAATAGCTAAAACAAATGAAAACACTAGTATGAGTTGTGTCTAATGTAATGGGGTTTCATTTAGCCTAAAAAGTAGAAGGTAGAATCAATGTGAGGACCTTGGTGAATAATCTATAATACTTCTATAAGCACTCATTGAACTTCATACATGTCTTGACCTCGATGAGCTTTTGAATTCCAACTCATTTAAAAAAGAAATTAGGAAATTTTTATTCAATAAATAATAATAAATTAAGAAAACTCTTTCTAGGATTTTTTTAACGTGTTTGGAGAAGTGTTGATAATTAATTGAAATGGAGTCATTTAATTCTAAAGTAGAAAGTTTTTGTTAAAAAGTGTTATTAATGCACTTTTATTTTAATTTTGAACATATTTTCAATGTGAATTTAAATAAAAGCTTTCTATTAGGGCACCAATACCTAATTCAACAAGGTCAATAAAAGTTAATCAATTTTAATCAACAATATAATAAATTAAAATTTTATTCTAAAATATTTTTAGAATTAATTAGTTTAAGTGATGAGTATATATAATGGCATTACTCATAATTTAAGGAATAACTTTTCAATCCACAAGTACGATTTATATTATTAATAACTTAATAAATATGTTCACTTTTATGATAAATGAGTGATATATTATTGATTGATTTCACAATAAATTAAGGAAATAAAAAT
>PYAF01004518.1:8521-18788 GCA_007407185.1 Glycine tomentella | reverse complement strand
GCCTCATAGTGGTTGAGGTGAACCAATATAAAAATCTGTGTGTTCTCTTTATTCTTTCAGTTCAATTTCGTATTACTTTGTTTGTGAATCAATATCATTGCTCAGATTTGTAATACTCTGTTTTCTGTTGCTCATAAAAAGGGAAGATTGATTGAAAACTGATTTTGATATTAAGATTTGTTTTGTCTTTGAAGATTGGCTTAAATGTGATAAAGATCCTGTGGTTTATAACTCTGATGTAAAATTTTAATTGGACAAGTTTTCAACCAATTCACCCCCCCTCTTGGTTGTTTGAAGTGTTCCTTTGTTTTTCATTCCCTAGCCAGAGGAAGAGTTGAGGACTCCCTTGGAATAGCTGAGATTCCTTGGGAGGTGCCACTACTCTCCGCCTAAAGTCCTAAGGATGGATTGCCCTGTATGGATGTTCCTCCTTAGGCAGTGATGATGAAAGTCCTGAGTGGTTATCCTCAGGCCAGTTCCTGGAGGGATTGATGGGTATTGATATGCGATGACTTGAAATTGAGAAAGACCTGTTGTGAGATGTTCCTGTGATATAGATGTAGCCTCCCAAATAGAGATGTTCCTATATACACAGAGGTAGCCTCCTCAGGCAATTGTGTGGATAGATTATGAGATGTGCCTGTGATATAGATGTAGCCTCTTGAGAAGAGATGTTCCTATATACACAGATGTAGCCTCATTAGAAAGAGATGTACCTGTTATATAGAGGTAGCCTCCTAATTGGAGATGTTCCTATATATACAGATGTAGCCTCATATAGATTGATGAGATCCTGGCAAGAGATGTTCCTAGTATATAGATGTAGCCTCCTAATTGGAGATGTTCCTATATACCTAGATGTAGCCTCTGCAGGATAGTGATGGAGACCTGCCATGAGATGTTCCTAGGATATAGATGTAGCCTCCTAATTGTAGATGTTCCTATATGCCTAGAGGTAGCCTCTGCAGGTAGTGGATTATGCTATGAACGGTTGTGGGCCGTGCTTGGGTCACCTAAGTATTGACAAGTGGATGTGATTTGAGATTTTCTGATTGCTTGAAGCCCTGAGGGATGGAGTGCCCCGGTGTGGGATGATCTCTCTCAGGCATGAGCTGTGAAAGTCCTGGGAATGATTGCCCTGTATGGATGTTCATTCCAGGCCAGTGTATGTGAAAGTCCTGGAGAGGCCAGGCAGTTGACAGATATGTGGTATCTCTAAGAGAGGGCTTCCCGAGGGAATGAAAGCCTAGGGCCTCTTAGATGAGCCATATCTGGTTGAGTAAAGTCCTGAGTGAGAGTCCTCAGGCATGGTTTACATGGTTCAGGAGGCGGTGCCTCTTTGGTATGGAAAGTGTCCAGTGGTTGACACTATGTTATAGTACCTCTGTGAGATGAGTCTGAGATGGCTTGAAAGCCAATATGAGGTGGGATACCTCTGATGCTGATAGCATTCAGTTAGTACCCAAAGAGCTGGGGAATGTGTGATAGCCAGGATGACGTCCTAGGCTCTGTTATGATTTGTTGATGTTCTGTGCTTGGGGGTGAACTAGGGTAAGGGAGGATTTCCCAAAACCCTGAGCTTGCTGAGATGTTTATCTCACCCCTGTTGTGGGTTATGGTTTTCAGGTGCTTCTAGAGAGAGGAGCTACCACCGGGCAGGAGGCCCTAGCAGAGTGTGCTGGAGTGGTTATGGGCTGCAGATGAAGACTAGAAGAGTTCTTTTGAGGATCTTTGTCTTGTACGCTGTATAGGGATAGGGTGTGAGTGTACACCCGTTGTTCTGTACATATTTATGATGTATAACCACCGATGTGGTAGAACTATGAGTTGTATGTATATGTACAGATTATGTTATATGTATGAGTTTATGTTTCCTCCTGTTCATCTGTGTTTGGTTTTGTATCTGCCTAGGTTATGTTTGAGTTAACTGGATCAACAGGGGCTTGTGTATGTTGTTATATGATGTGTTTTTATATTCCATGCATAATGTAATCACGAAAATCGATTCTATCGCTTCCGCACCGTGTTTAGTTAACACTGATAGCGCGCTTATGATATTATTAATGATAACACGTCCGGGGTGTTACAATTACATATGCAAAATAATCGATTACAGGAGCGTGTTTAATCGATTATTTTCAGTTAGAAAGTTGTTATAAATAGAATCCATGGCCCCGTTCTTTGTAATTTTGAATATTTCGAATACTGGGCAATCACAAACGATCATAAGCTTTCTTTAGTGAGTTTTCTGAGTTTCAAAACACATTTAGGCTTCACAAATTCGTATGGGTTATTGATTTGAAGAGTGAAACATCATTGGTTTTCAAAGCTTAAGGAAAGGAATGCATTGAGTCTGTAATCTTTCTTTCAACCTGATTGAATCTTTCACATGCATATGTTCTTTGGATTATCAGGTGAAATATTTCCTTATTCTTTGAAGGTGTAATTCTTTTAATTGAATTCTGTAAAGATTAGTCTATTGTAAATGGGTTTTGTTACATGATTAGAGATAGTGTTTCTCTAAGGGAAGCTGAGTAGTGTTCTCAGTTTTGGTTTGGTCTCTAAGGGTCTAATAGTGTTCTCAGTTTTGCAATAGTGGAACTCTACTCTAGTGTTGAGTGGAAGAACTGGATATAGCTTCATAGTGTTTGAAGTGACCCAGTATAAAAATCTGTGGCTAATCTTTCTTCTTATCTCTTCATCTCTCAATTACTTTAGTGGTGATTCAAATTGTTTGCATAGAAAGTTTTGTATTGCTCATTGATTTCTTGACAGAGAAATTTGATTGAATAGATGATTCTTGGTTTCAAAACATTTGAAAGTGATAAAGATCCTGTGAAAAAACTCTGATTTGAAAATTTTAATTTACCAAGGTTCAACCAATTCACCCCCCCTCTTGGTTGTATTGAAGTATTCTATTCATTTTCAGCAAGCATCCAACACCTTGCCCCAATCTTCCACGTTGTCCACATGCATCTTGCAATTTTCTCTAACATTCTTAGCAATGTAGAATTGGCATAGCAAGTTGGTTGAAAAAGGAAAGACACATTTCAATGCATTCATCAAAGCAAGACCTCTATCGATGACAATAACTTGAGGCAAGACATCATCTTGTACAAATAACAATTTCACCTTAGTTATTGCCCATTTTAAATTGTATGTCTTCTCATATTGTAAATAAGCAAGCACAACAAATAAATCATGATTGTTGAAGTCACACCAACAATTTTCAATAGTGGAAGATGATATTTGTTTGTCTTTTAAGTACTATCACAAATCAACGTAGTTGGAAATGCATTGAAAAGCTTGATGGAATCTAAATGCCACCATAGTATATCTCTCACAACATCTTGAGTGTCTATCTTTCTATATCAATAAACATATTCATGTTCTATCAAATTCATGAGATGTTGCATTTCGATGCTTGGACCCCTTTGTTCCTAATGATATTTTTGGCATGCAATGTTTTTGGTTTTGATGGTGGTCACATTTGTTTGGTCTTGGCTATCAACAAAATTTGGCTAGGCTTGACCATGTTTTTGATCATTTGATCTAACAGAGTTTTTTCTTCACTGCTTAAACAATCAACATATACATGACCCAATATGTTTCAAAGTAATGAAAATAATCATCAGAAAGCAACACCTTGTTTCTTGGCTAGGCTTGGTCATTGCTTTTGTACTGCGAGCCAAGGGCTAAAACACTTTTCTTCTCAGGACTGGACGCTAAGGCAATATCATCCAATAACTGATACTTTGGCTATCATCCAGAGCCTCTCTATTCATGCTTTTTGCTTGTATCTCATAGAGATAGATAAGCCTGCAGCTTAAACATGAAAGGTTAATACATAAATTTATACTTTGTTAATATCAAATCCTTAGGGATTTAATTGTTTGGTACAGTCCAATGTAATTTGGACGCATCCAGACTTAAAAGCATCCTCAAATTCATTCTCTCCAAATAATTTAATTAATGTATATTTTATATTTATTTTATTTCCAATAGTATCTTAAATCAATTATAGTACATAAGAACAATATAAATTGAAATATTCATATTTTATATTTATTCTATTTTTTAAAATTTTATATAGTAGATATAAGAATTGTGTAAACTGATGTGGTATATTTTTTGTAGATCAAAGTTCCATTTTATCTTATATTTTATAGGTCTCTAAAAAAAATCTATTTTATAGGATTATGAATTGAGAATTAATAACTTTGCATTTTTTTAATTCAATTTTGTTAATTAAATTGTGTTTTTAATAGATAAAACTATATGTGCATTCTTATTTGTCCCTTATTGTTTGTTTCAATCATGTTAACAAATTTAGCTTAAAAATTTTAAATTTCGAAAACAATTATTTGTATAGAAATATATAATAAAAATTATTTTAATGTAGTGAGTTATAATAAAAGATTAATACCAAATTAATATAAATATACCATTAAATACTGATTTTCATGCTAATTATAGTTTATTGAAATTTTGTTGATATATATTGAATATTTGATTTTTTAATTAGACATGTTTGACTGTGTTAATAGTGTTTGATTGATAATTAATTGATTTATTAAATAAATTTAAATTCAAAATTTATTTAATAAGAGACATACTACCAATTTTAGGGTAACTAGTTTAGTGCTCTATAGGGTGTAAGTAACCCGGATTGGGTTAAGTTTTGCCTATTTTTCAACCAATCTAACTAAACTTAATTGGACTAGATGGGATTGAATTTTTATTTATTTTTTCAACCCAATCTAATCCAATCAAACTTTAATTGGGTTAGATTGAGCTGGTTACTTAGTTAGATATTAAAAAATGTCACCTCTTTAAGGCTTGAGAAAAAATAATCCTTAAACTCAAAAATAGTAAGAATAATTTTTTGAAAAAATAGTAAAGACATTTTGAAACTCAATATTCATAAAAAAAATTGTACTATTCATATGATAAACAGGAAAAAATAAAACAAATATATTCACAATATCATTCATAAAATAATGTTATTACCTTAAAATAAATAGAAAAGGATAAACTCAAAAATAATGTATTATCTTAAGATAAACAATGTATTACCTTGAGAATGATGTGCTTAGTTTATGATTTCTATATTAGTTTAATTGTATGCGGTCAGGGTGGATCTTGGTCAGGTTTACAACTTCAAACCCATCACACAATCCAATTTTAATCAAGTTCATTAAGCTAAAACTAATCTAATACAATGATGTAATCCATCCCACAAAAATATAATTGGGTTGGATTGGATTGGATGGACTCGAGGATTGGGTTCGATCCGCTTACACCCCTAGGGCCCCGTGCACGGGTAGTAATTTCACATTTTTTAATTTATAGGAGTAATATTTGGTGGACCCCAGATAATACATAAGCCCCGCAAGCTTTGAGCGAACTTGTAGGTGAAATAGATTGTCTTGTGTCGAGGGTGACTATCCGATGTTGATGGAGATTGTTTGGTGTCAAAGGTAGTAGCCTTAACAAGTAAGAGGTTCATGAGCTTGTTAAGTCCCCTGAGTATGGATAAATGTGTCGATGGTGATAATCTCGATAGATTCGGTTTTGTCAAGCTTCTGAAACCTAGACAAGTGTTGTCCGGGTTACTGTTATCAAGTTGTCCAGGGAGGACATGCTTTTTCTGTGCTTTGAGGTCAGACATATCAAGTAAATAAAGTATCTATGTTGTACAATTTTCCCTTATTTGACTGTTGGAGAATGCATTGAAGGAAAACTTTTCACTTGTCCTTTGCCAAAGGCTCATGGGCGTATGCACGGTTAAATGTGCAAGTTAAATCCTTATCTGATTTGCTCTGAATTCTTAACTCTAAATTGTTTATTACTCTTATCTAAACTTAATATCAAATTACCTAAGATGGGAGGAGCAATATACATTGTTTATGCAAAGTATACTTAACACTTGTTCTTGGCAAAAGGCTGAATTGATTTTAGATTTCAAGTATAAAGCTCCTAGCATTCATCCCTTAAAAGCACATAAAGGTTAAATATGTTCAATTGAAGTTTGGCATGATCAAATCCAAAAAGGGGGAGATTGTTAGTTATAGGAAGAGCTTGAAGAGGATCAAGATGAGGAGGCTCCTTGACTTAGACAAGTTTTAGCTTTTAACATGTCATTCAATTGAAGGCATACATAATTTGTTAGTAGTTTAAGAGTTTCTTCCTATGATCCCTTGCATTGCATAAACATCATTTATTGGCATGCATTCATGATTTATCAAATCACTTTTCTTGTGAAAAAGCTTCAGATTTCCATGATTGCATAAAGAAGCCAAGTACTCATGGTTAAGTTTTGGAAAAATCATTTTTTACACTGACTTAATCGATTACCAGAATATGGTAATCTATTACTTAAGCCATGGAGAACTAATTAATCGATTACAAGGTAATGGTAATCGATTACACATTACAAAACACATAATAGATCTTCCCGTGTTAATCAATTACCATTTAATTGTAATTGATTACTTAGCACGTTTATGAAAGCTAAACTATCTGTGTTAATCGATTACATGATGGTTTAATCGATTTCTTTTCTCATGTATTTTTTCAGAAAGAACTAAGAACACTTTAACCAATTAAGTATTATATTAATCAATTACTTAAGTGAAAATAATCGATTACATGGACGATTTAATCGATCACATTCAGTAAAACAATTTTCTATAAAAAGTTGTTGGGTCTTTTGATTTGTACACATTATCACAATTCGAGATTTTCACTGATTTTCAAAAGGCTTCTGAACTGAGAGAAAATACACTGAGTAATAAAGCTATTTTCCAACAATTCAAGATTTTCATGCATCATTGATAGAATTCTTTTTGGACAAGATTTCAAAGGAGTTTCTTGGAGATCTTGGTCTAAAACTTGCTTTCTTTCAACCAGATCTCAAATTGGTAAACATTTGCATTAGCATTGTCTGGATCATAAGGTTGTATTGAAAATATAATGAACACTTATGCAAATAACCAAGAGGGGGGGGTGAATTGGTTTTTCCTCAGAGTTTTTAAAATTTCCTTTAAAAAATGTTACAGCGGAAGACTTTCAAGAAGGATCGTATCTTTAAAAACAATTAACAAAACAATTTTCTTCATCTTCACCGATCAAATCTCTCTTGTGCTGTGACCAATCTTGTGATATGAACAAAACTAATACTTCAAGAATACTATGAACATCAACTGAAATATTAAATTCACACAAGATTTATACTGGTTCACCTCTCAACCCCGGAGGCTACATCCAGTTTTCTTCTAACCAAATATTAGTCAGAGTTCCACTATAACAAATATAAGTTCTTTACAAGCTTACAATGATCTCTTTTACCCTTCCTAGGTAAAATTCAAAATCTAAACCTATAGACTTTTCAAAAGATCTAGAACCAGAGATCCCCTCTCTGTTCTACCCTCTAGAAACCCTTCTAGAAAAAGCTTTAAAGATTATGATTTGTTATAAGAACATTCAACACAAATACAACACAAATATCAAACAAAAATAACCAAGCTTATAGTTCAAGAAAGATATCACCTCATAATCCTCAGTAAATTCAATGAAATGAATGATTTAACCAAACTGAGAATGTATGCAAATAATCTTTCTTGATGACTTCTTTAACCAGAAAGCTTGAACAACTCTTCACATCATATGAATAATGACTAACATATAATGTAATACTCCATGACACTTAGCATCTTTGATTTTCTCTTCTCCCTCTTGCCTTTGTGTTTTAAGAACTCTTGAAAGTGTTTTTCTCAAGGCTTCACACAATACTTGATATACAAACTCAGTGCAAGCTGTTCTATTTATCAAAAAATAGACTTAACTAATTGTAATCGATTATTTCGTCAAGGTAATCGATTATTTTAACTGATGTAATCAATTATTTTAACCAGATAATCGATTAAAGTGTTCATCAGGAATCTGGAAAAATGTCAAGAACAAAATAATTGATTAAGTCGTCTTGTAATCGATTATTCCAGATGACCTGAGTTTTCTAATACACATGTGTAATCGATTAAATTCCCAAATAATCGATTATCACAGACAATGTTAAAGACACATCACTGCATATTTAATCGATTACGAATATCTAGTAATCGATTAAACCAAATGAAAATGCATTTGTAAAATCACCAATAAGGAATAGAACAATGCATAAATAATTAAAAGAGCATAGGGATAAGAAGAGTACGTCCAATCCTTAGGAAAGCTTAAGCGAACATCGGCAGAACCTCCTCGAGAGAACCACTGACTAAGCTCGTCATCGATCCTCTTTTGGGCAGAATCTCCTTATAGAATTCACTCTACCTCACTTTCCTAAGTTTCTACACTCACTTAGAACCTAAGAACACTTAAGGATGAACAAGTAGGTGATTTGGGAGAGAAAAGCACTTGAATGAATGAATCTTCCTCCAAAATTTCGTCCATATATAGCCAAGGGCCTGCTGCTTGCTTTGGTCGCCCAGACCACCAAATCCTTCACAAAATGGGTGCCTGGGCGAGTTAGAATGTTGCCTTGGAACTTGGTGCTCGCCCAAGCGAGCAAAATAGGCATGAACTGGTCGCCTGGGCGAGTTAGAATCTTAGTCTTGAAGTTTTCTTTGGACCTTGGTCCTTGTTGGGCCTGGAATGCTGTTTGAGACTTTGTTCTTTGCTTACTTCACTCGCAACTTTTGGTTTTCGCAGCTTGATTCTTCCATAACCTTTAAACCTAGCAAAATTTAAACATTTGATTGGACGAAATCTTTTCAAAACACAAAATCATAACTTAGATTAATATAACCTTCAATTAACTAGGTTTCTAGGGTTAACTTGTGAATAACTCAATTAAAATAACGGATAAGTGCCATATTTGAATTCTATTTTTACTAAAATGTGGCGCTTATCAACTCCCCCCAACCTAGAATCTTGCTTGTCCTCAAGCAAAGGTCAAAATATCATGCTTGGACAAGAATCAACTTAATTTTTTTTTATCAGAACAGATTTTTCAAAAAGTAGTTGACCTTGATACTTTGAGAAAACAAAATGATGGATTTTGATGAAATCAAAATGAAGTTAGAGTCAAATTTACACTTCATTTCAAAAAGACCTCAGAGGAAACATTTGACTGATTTCAAACGGAGGAAAACCTTTCAATAAGTGTTTAATTCTCCCACAGGTAAGTGTTTAGTCTCACATCCATCACTGATATGTCATAGATGAATTTTGCAGTTCATTTCCCATCAAATCATAATACATACTTATCATGGATCATTAGGTCTTTTATGGCTGAGCTTGGCTTAGAAAGAAATCTTGGTTTTTCTGGATATTCAAATGACCTTGGGATTAGGAGAGCAAAAATATAATAGATCATTATCTCCTTATGTTTTCTCTTTTTCCAAGATGTCTATTTTCTTTTTCACCCACTTTTTATCACAAGGAATTTTATTTTCTTCCTTTTCTTTTTCTTTCTTTTTCTTTTTTCATCATTCATTCATTTTTTTTCTTTTCTTTTCTCTTTCTTTTCTTTTTCATTAATCACACAAAAACCACTTTTTAAAAATCCTTTTCATAACATGAACTACCCAAAAGAAATTTTCGATCACAACTCATTCCCTTCTTGCTCTCCTAACCTTCGCCAAAAACTTGTTGCGAACACGGCAAGTGCATCGCTCATTCAAGTAATAAAAGTAGGTAAGTAGAGTATCGTCTCCACAGGGATTGGGGTGAAATTCACAGTAATGTTAGGTCTAAGTGATTGGAAGTAAAAAGGAAAAAGATAACATTTTTTTTGGAGAATTGTTTGTTGAGTTGATTGAATATAAAACTGAAATTAAAAGAAACAGTAAAGTAAATTGAAGTATTACTAATGGAAGAAACAATTGTGGTCAGGCACAATCCCTAATGTTCCCTAGCTCTTTCACTTAACTGGTTTATCAAGTTTGATCACTCAATGATATATCTTTCCAAGTTTGGTAAATCCTAATTCCTTAGCAATTTAACCCTTTAACAACAATCCTAATTCCTTAGCAATTCTTGTCAAGCATATAAAAGACTATATCATAAGGTTTGCTATTTCCTATTGCTCAGAGAATAAATCTTTTCTACTTTAGTTAATCCCTAATCCCTTAGTGAATTAACCCTTTAACCTGAATCAAAAACCCAATCCCTTGGTGAATTCTATCAAGTTAAGCATGTAAAAGACTATATTATAAGGTTCTGCAGCCACGCATCCCTATCCCTAGGTGATGAACAACTGTTATTT
>PYAF01004517.1:58862-88169 GCA_007407185.1 Glycine tomentella | reverse complement strand
TGTCTCATAGCCTCAAATGTTAAACTGAACAATGTCATCACCAAACTCCATAGAAAGAGTGCCTGCATGCACATCAATTTTAGTCCTGGCTGTCATCAAGAATGGTCTCCCTAGGATCAATGTGGAACCAAGGCTGGAAGACTCATTCTCCATATCCAAAATGTAAAAATCTGCTGGGAAGATCAGATTATTAACTCGCACCAGCACATCTTCAATAAGTCCAAGTGGAAGTGCAGCACTCCTATTGGCTAAGTGGATGACAACACCAGTGGGTTTCATCTCACCAAGGTGTAGTGCTCTGTAAACTGATGTGGGCATGACATTAATGGAGGCTCCAAGATCACACAAGGCATCTGCAAAAGTAATATCTCCAATGGTGCATGGGACAGTGAAAGTGCCAAGATCCTTGCACTTCTGTGGCAAGGTGGATAGTGGGATGGCATCAACAGTTTTACCCTGTATCAGTTCGGAAACATTTCTTCCCATCTTCACTTGCTCATTTCCCTTCAGCTTCCTCTTGTGGGTGCACAACTCCTTCAAGAACTTTGCATATTTTGGAATCTGTTTGATGACATCCAAGAGGAGAATGTTGACTTCCACCCTCCTGAAAGTCTCAAGCAGATCAGAATCAAGGTCCACTACTTTCTTTGCAGGAATGGCTCTAGAAGGAAAAGGTAAGGGAATCTGTTTTGGTGCAGAATCTGTTTTGGCACCATTATCAACTTTTTTACTAGCATCTGGAAGTTTCGTGCCACTCCTCAAGATAATAGCACTCACATTCTTCGGATTAACAACTGGTTGTGCTGGAAGGTTACCAGAACCTTGCTGCGGCATCTGTCGATTACAATTAATTATAAATTCTGTTATAAATAAGATTGAAGGCTTGGCCTGTTTAAGAACTTGACCACTTCATATTTCTGAGTATACACAAGCCTTCTAAGCCTTTCAAAGTAATTTTCTCAGTGTTATTACTTCTTGCTTCATTCAAAACATCAATGGGTCTTTGAATGATTCTTGAGCAAGAAATTTTTCAAGGTTAAGGAAAAGCATGATCTGATTTTGTTTGTTATTCAACTTGATTTGGTAACTCATGTGCATTTCATTCATTGGATCATCAGGTTGTTTCTCTCCTTAATCTTTGTTTGTATATTCGTTTTTGGATTTTTGTTGTAATTGGCTATTGTAAGTGAGTTCTTCTTGCTTGGTTCTAGAGAAGGGTTCTCTAGCTAAAGAACAGAGTAGTGTTCTCTGGTTCTTGCTCTTTTGAAGTTTAATAGGGTTTTAGATTTCTATTCTTTATCTAGTGTTGATAAAGGGAGGGTTTTGTAAAAGCTTGTAAGAACAAGATTTATAATAGTGGAACTCTAATTCAGTGTGAATTAGAAGAAATTGGATGTAGCTTCTGTTGTGAAGTTAACCAGTATAAATTGCTTGTGTTTTTGTTTCTCTTTCTCTATTAATCATCTTGGTCATTGATTCTTTGATTCATATCCATTGTTCAATAAGTTATGTTTTGAGCTATAGATTTCATTGGACTGAGTTATTTGATTGAGTAAAAAGATTTCTCGGTTTTGAAAGTGATAAAGATCCTGAATTCTGATTTGAATTAATTTTAAAATACCAAGGTTTTAACCAATTCACCCCCCTCTTGGTTATTGTGAGTATTCCTATTATTTTCAAGACTAAAGCTAAGGCTTGGCACTGGCTCTATGACTGGTGAAGACAGGCTTCTGCACTATATAATTACCTATATTTTGACTCCTAGATCATCCAATCATGTCGAGGCCACAAATGATGATCTACAACTTGTTTATGGAATAAAGAATTCCATACAGATGAATTGGATTCTCATCTTTGAGGAGATCATGCTGAAGTCTAAGAGATTGATAAGCTATCAATTTCCTTATGCTGTGTTGATATCCAAATTCATTAATTACTTCAAGATTGATGTCTCTAATGAGGTTGTAGACAACACTACAAAAATCACCAACCTCATCAAAGAAAAGCATCTGAACAAGCTTAGGATGGTGAAGACTCCTTATGGATGGCAGATGGTTGGACAACCACTTTCGCCTGCAAATGCTGGTGAAGGAGGAGATGAAAAGAAAGAAGCTGAAGATGCCCCTGCTCCACAGCAGTACTCTCCATTTGAATCTCTCATGATTCAAAAGATGGATGCTCTATTGTCCTTGCACCGTGAGCATAGGGCTGAAACCACTGCCTCCATGGAAGAGATAACATCTAGGCTAGAAAACATTGAGAATAGATTGGCTCTTAAGGACTTTGATAATCTCCAGTCTAGTTGATGTTATTTCTTATTCTTAGACTATTTGTGGTTTTATTTTAATATTGTTTTGTTATGATTAATGTACTGCACCTTTCCCATTCATTTAATAAAATTCCAATTTATGTTTGATATTCTCCTTGTTTATAATATCTATAATGATATTTTTGTCTTTGATAAGCCAAATACGGGGAGAAATAAAATGAACATATGCTTTGTCTTGCTCTGTTTTTTATTTGCTCTAAATTTTATGAAAAATTACCTTAGTCAAGGGGAGCAATTTAAGGAATGATTTTTGTTTATGCAAGCTTACTTGACACTTGGTCTTGGCAAAAGGTTGATTTGATTTCAGGCTATCAAGCATAAGACTTCTATCATTTATCCCTTAAAGCACTTAAAGACTAACATATGTTCAATTGATATTTGGCATGTTAAAAGCCAAAAAGGGGGAGATTGTTGGATATAGGGGGAGCTGGAAGATGATCAAGTCAGGAATGAACCTTGTGCCTTAGAAGAAAGATTTTAGCTTTTCACATGCCAAGGCATTTGTAATTTGTTAAATGGTTAAGACGCTAATCTTATGATTCTTGCATTACATAAACATAATCATTAACATGCATACATCATTTTAATAAAGCATAAAGGTTTTTATGTTTCCATAATGAAATTGATTTCTCATGGTAAAGGATTTGGAAAAAAAAAACAAAATGTGATTGCTTTAATCAATTATCAACTTGTGTAATCTATTACAAAACCATGATGAACACTTTAATCGATTACAAACATATCATAATCGATTACACAACACAAAACACAAAACTATGCATGACTGCCTTAATCGATTACTACTCAATCATAATTGATTACATAGGCTTGTTTCAAAACTAAGCATGACTAGTTTAATCGATTACAACTCATTTTAATTGATTACATTGTTCGTAAAACTTTTCCATATTGTGTTAGGAACACTTTAATCAATTATATGGTAGTTTAATCGATTGCATAAGTTAAATTAATTGATTACTTTCGATTTAATCGATTACATGTAGTTACAGAAGTTAGTTATAAATAGCTTGTGAGTTTGTCTGAAAGACACAATACTTGACAATGAAATTTTAAAAGTTTTCATAAGCCTTTTGAAATTGAGAAAGGATACTCTGAGTTTCTTGTCCCACACTTTTAAATCTTCATGGTGTATTGAAAGATTTTTTGGGGTAAGATTACAAAGAAGCTTTTGGAGAGAAAGTTTTAAAACTTGTTTTTCATCTCAACTCTGATTGGTAAATCATATTCATTCATATTCATTGGACCATCAGGTTGCCTCTCTCCATTAACTCTTGTTGTAAATTCATTTCTGAATATTTTGTTATTTGTAACTATTACAAAGGATTCTTTAAGCTTTTTCTAGAGTGGGTTTCTCTAGAGGGAAAGAATAGAGAAGGGTTATCTATGCCTTGATTACGAGGATTCTAATAGTGATTTAGATTTCTGTTCGTTCTCTAGGTTTGATAAAGGATGACTGTTGTAAAGCTTGTAAGAACTGAAATTTGTGAATAGTGGAACTCTAATCTAGTGTTGATTAGAAGAACTAGATGTAACTTCTCTTGAGAAGTGAACCAGTATAAATTCTTGTGTTGTTCTCTATTCCTTAATCTCTTTTAGTTATGTTGATCTGTGGTTCTTGGTGAATTCTTTATTATTCAACAAGTTAAGTTTTTTGCAATTGCTTTCTTGGATTGAGTGGTTTGATTGATTAGAAGCATTCTTGATTAAATTGTGATTGGGATCCATTAACTCTAATTTTCTAAAGATTTTAAAAAGGCAAGTTTAAACCAATTCACCCCCCTCTTGGTTATTGTGTGTATTCCTATTGTTTTCAGACACCGCCCTTCACATCCTTGAAAGGGTCAAAGAGACCCAAGTCAATGTCTTTTACGAAGTAGCCGGCCTGCCTGACAGCTTTGAGAAAGCCTTTCTTATGTTGCTCCACTGCCTCGTTCTTGTCGATGGACAGAACCTCTTCAAGCTCTTGGTGGGCAGCCTTCTCCTCATTCAACTCCTTTTTTTCTTCTAGCAACACCTTACCACGATTGGCCAATACATCACCATAACCTGGTGCACAACAACTTTGATAAGGCATCACTTGTCTTGGCAGACAGTTGGAGGTTGGACCTGACCACCTCAACAAGTGCCACAATAACACTATTTAACTTAGCATGCTCCGCCGGCCAGACATTGCAGTTAGCAAACTTTAGCTTGGCTATCTCTTTCTCCAAGGAAACCTCCTTATTCACAGCCCCTTGGTGGAGTTTCCCATTCTCCTCCAAAATCACAAGACTCCTCTAAGGAAAGATCTTTGTAAAGTCTATAGAATGTTGAGCACCAACTGATCATATCAGATTTTTGTCGAATAGGATTGGAGCCCTTTGTTCAAGCACATGCCCCACACTCCATAAAGAGTCGATCTCCTTTGAGGCATGCACGAACTTGAGGGAGGTGACGAGGTGAGAAGAAGAAGAAGATAGAGCAGATGTTGGCATAGCAAAAGCAGGTGGAGTAGGAGATGCAGGAAGCATAGGTGCAGCAGGAATAGTAAAAACAGGAGGAGAAGGATAAGTCAGAATGGCAGCAGGGGCCATCGCTAGAGCAGGAGAAATGGTGGTCAGAGCAAGAGCAGGAGCAGTAGCAGCAGGCGTCATCACTGGAGAAAGGAGCCCGGATAGTGGGTGGCGAAATAGGCGAACTAGGAAGAAGTCGAGCGGCCTCCCTCATTGCACATAGACTGCGAAGAGCCCTCGACTTCTTATGACCAGATGTCCCAGCACCATCATCTTGTTTCCTTTAGTAAAAAATGAGAGGGAGCGGGTCGGGGAAACAACAACAGCATCATAAGGCCAACCCCAACAGTGGGTCGACCTTCATCTCCAGTCGAAGGATTGACAAAGGCAGGTGGCATGACACCGCTGTCAAAACCAATATTCTTCACCAACAGCCTCCATGGGAAGTTACCAATTATACCTACAAAGCACACCAAAATATCACAAATGTCAGGTCAAGTCAAGATAAATGCAAAAGAAGAACAAGGGAGATGGAGGAGGGATAAGGCAAAAGGGTTTACCGTCTAAAGCAACAAAGGGATCATCCACCAACGGCAAGGACAAGATAGCTCGTGCATCTAGAGAAGCTGGCAGCTGCTCCAAGATCGGCTTGTCCACCCTCTCCACCAAGGTCAACAAGTCTTAATCAAATGACTTGAACCTAGTGGGATCAGACTACCAGTAGATTGGGAAGTGGGGCTCCCCATCCTGGTTAAACATCAATGGCAGCCCATCTGCCACAATACCACTATCACAGATCTTGAAGAAACGATCCTTAAAGCGATGGAAGATGTTTGAGTCAAACTTGAACAGTTTCTTGGACACACTATTCAAGGATACCCAACCAATCTTTCTCGTCAGCTTCACCTAAAAAAACAACAAGAAAACTTACACACTTGGTCGGATGTTGAAGAAGGAGCAAAGAATTTTGAACGCTCTCACCACAGCCCAACTATTGGGGTGAAGTTGGGAGGGCACTACGTTCAAGAAATCAATAAGAGAACACTTAAAGGGAGAGAAGGGAAGGAGCAAACCCAGTACCTCAAAGACGCACTGATACATAAAGAAGAATGGCAGAGCACTTGGCCCTGCCCTCAAGAAAGGGAGGTCATTACTCCCATAAGTTTCAACAATAATCTTATGAGAGTCCTCAGGAGTCGTCAACCGTAGTTAATGGCACATGGCATTCACGTACGCCACCAAAGTGAGAGAAGACTTGTATTTAAGAACATCATCCCTCACCAATTCACATACGGCAGGGGTGGATGACGGCGACCCAACACTACAGCCACGTCGCACACGGGGGGAAGCCCAAGCGTTTCTGCCACCACTCTTTTTTGTTCCTCTCGAAATAGTAGGAGGAAGAATGATGGTGAGGGGCATGGGTTCCCCGACCCAAGGGGCAGCAGAAGGCCTCGCCCTCTGACGAAGGCTAGAAGTACCCTCTCCGATATGATGAGGGTCATTCCTTCCTAAGGAAGAAGGCTCGTCATCAGGAGTTTCATGGTGACTCTCCTCCTCCGAAGAGTCACCTACAGAAATGACCTCGTGCATAAAGGGTTGCTCGATTAAGTCCCCTTAATTGCTACCTCTTAGACCCAAAGCAGAGTCAGAAATGAGAGAAACAAACATCGTTAAAGTAGGAAAGTGTACCTTGAATGAAGAAAGGGGAAGCAAGAAGAAGATCAAGAAAGCAAAGAAGGTTCATAGTTAATAAGAAGTATTAAAATAAATGAATATCATACCACTTTAGTATTTTTCTAAAACTAATATATGAAGACAATGCTGCTAATGTTCAATATTTGAGAGCCTGACAGGATTTCATATTGATGAGGTTGAATAAGAAAATATGGAACTGCAATAATCATATCGGTCCAAATAGGAATATTGCAGGTTGTGCTTAAACCTTTAATTTCGTCAATTTTCAAGTTTTAATAATTTTTTTATCCCTAGAAATTGAACATCATACATAAAGATTTGTAACACTCACATTTATTTAACCAACTGAGCTGGACCCTGATAAGTTTTAATCATGTTGAAATTAAGAGATATTTATTTATAACCCATAAAAGTTGGTCATGGTAATTTTGAAGAAAAGGAATCTTAAAATGAGAACCAGATGCAAAGAAATTAAGAAAGAAAAATGAACCGATTCTTTTGATTCTTCCATCATCATCGGGTTCCATTTCAATAAGAAGCATGGTATTGTCCATTGAGATCCTCTTTCCGATTGTTTCGATCAAGTTGATCAACACTCCCAAAACCATGCACCATTTAAATTCATCGGTTTGTTTTGTTTGGTGGAAATGATACCTTATATATATTAACCAGGATCTTCTACTTGTGCAACACCATGTTTTGTGCAGCCAAAATTTGAACCATTCATCACTTTCTCCATCTTTCTTAATTTACACTACACTAACTAATCAACGACATAAATTTTGATGTCAAGTCGATCCAACCAGAGTGAGGCCTAAAACAAAAATTGAGAGAAACCTTTTGTATTGTAAAGAAGAGAATGATATGTGAGATCTTTTAGTCAACATGTGAGACTTTTATTGCTTTAAAAAGTCAATAACAATTTTTTTTATTGGTGGATCTAAAGTTTAAAGTTTGAATTTTAGTTGTTTTATCCTTGAACTGACCCTGTTTGTTGTCGAGAATCTTGTTTGGACAAACGATCAAATAAGAAAGAAAAATACAGAACATAGACCCAAGTCACCGAACCCTTCTTACACACGAAAAGTTATATTGAGTGAGTGATTAGCACCTATGCATTGAGTAATGTCCTAATCCTTTCAATTAAAAATGTTTGGACCGATATCTGTCGAAATTGCCCTGGTTGAGGTAGGCAAAAATACACTAACGAAGATCAATCAAAAATAGTCTTGACTAAGATCGGTTGAAAATAGCTCTTAAATGGACAGGTACTAAGTTTTCACTTTTCATCATTTAATAACTAAAATTTGTAATAAAAAAAATCCTTATAACATTTAAGTGGATAAAGTTGGATATGACCAAATCAATATCCATTTAAATAGATTGGATGTTGAATTTAAATTGTTTTTAAAAAATATGGATATAGATTTAAAATTCAATCCATTTAAATAGATATGTATTGGATTCTTAAAAATCCAATCCATGCCCACCCCTACTTTCAGGGATATTATCTACCAATTGGGTGGCAAAAAAAATATTGAACTGAACTAAACTTTTAATAACTGAACCGAACTGTACAATGGTTTGGGATGAATCGAACAGAACTAAGTTTTGGTTCAGTGAACTGTATTCCAGCAATTCGAACTAGACTATTCAATTCTGTTTCAATATGATGGATTTTTGAAACTATAAATAGCTTTAAACCCAAGTTGCACTTACATAAGGAGAGAAACTAAAACACTAGATGGAGTCTAACTGGTATGGCTGGTTGGTATTGCTGGTTTATCCAGTTCAACAGTACATTGAACTTCTCTTATACATGTACAACAGTGCACTAAACTAACAAATTGGTTCAGTTTGGTTTTTATTAGAAATAGTTTAGCTTGGTTCGGTTCCTGAAAGTTCAATTCAATTCATTTCTTTTTTGCCATCCCTACCAAAATTATTCAGTCAATCAAGAATCATGGGTTGTGACACAATAAAGTTGGCTAGAGAGAGTAGTTTATTATTATAGGCAGATTTCAAGCAATTTCCACTAAGTCTCTGTTGAAATATGATAAAAAAAAATACAATTAAATAGCTTAGTATCATTTGGTATGAGTTGTTAAATAGTTGAATATCTGTTGTGACAAATAATGCAGTGTTGAGAGTGGTAGTTATAACTAACTATCAACTATGTTTTGAATTGTATAAAGGAGTTGTGTTGTAACACTTTATAATTAGAAAATTCTAATAATGACTACAAACTTATCATTCTATCTTTTCTCTCCAAGAACAAAATCTTTTTCTTTCTTCTTTCTTAAAATATAGATTGTCATTAATCATCTCCTTCAATTTGTTCCAACAGATTGGTACCAGAGCTTTTGGTTCGATTTGCGCAACTCAATTCACGTACTAGTTGAAGGATCATGACAGAAAATGATGGCATTCCTGAGAACCTGCCAGTTTTTGAAGAAATCAAGAAGTGGGATAGATGGTGTTCTAAAATGAGAGTTCTCTTCATATTTCAAGGTGTGCTTAATTGATGTTGTTGAGAAAGGAATTAAAGCACTGAGCGAAAGTGCAATTGAGGCACAAATAGTAGCCCACAAGGAAGAATTAAAGATTGATGGAAGAGCATTGTTTCTGATCATTCAATGTGTGGATCCAAATATCTTTGAGAAAATGCAAGAAACCAATTCAACAAAGGAGGTTTGGGATACTATTGCAGTGTGCTTCAAGGGTGATGAAAAAGTCAAGAAAGTGTGACTTCAATCACTAAGGAGGCAATATGAGTTGATTCAAATGGAGTTCAGTGAAAGGATTTCATAATTCTTCACAAAGGTATTAAATCTTGTGAATCAAATGAAGAATTGTGGTGAAAAAGTCCCTAATCAAGCAGTGATTGAAAAGATCATGAGAACCTTAACACTCTCATTTGACTATATAATTGTGCCAATTGAAGAATCAAGAGATCTTGAGGCTATGAAGATTGAAGAATCAAGGGATCTTGAGGCTATAAAGATTGAAGAATTACAAGGTTCTTTAGAAGCTCAATAATTGAAGAATTACAAGGTTCCAAATATCCTTACACAAGTTACCCTTGTAGATACTACATAGAATTATGAGAGGAGGCAAGACAACCTATTGCTTTATTTGAAAGGTTGGAATTTGATCGATAAATTTTGTATCTAATAAGATGATGTTTCTGTTATTAGGGTTTTAGAATATGTAATTACGTTTAAATGTTTATTTCAGGTCCACTTTATTCTATTCTCCCCTGATATTTATGACATTTGGTTAAACAAAGTAGATGAGTTGCTGAAAGATTAGTATGTTGTGAGTATCTACAATTTAAAATTATTTACTTATTTTTAATTGTATAAAATTGTCTTATTTTTAATATAATTTTTTTTATTATATACTTATCTTAATTTAAATTTAAACTTGAAGGATGCATTAAGGAGTTGCTGGTATGGGATAATGCGGTGAGGAAGTCTGATTTGTGCATTATATGGAATATTATGCAGCAATTATTTGTTTTTTGCAGAGCGGTGTGTTACTAATATTTAAGGGTACAGCTTTGAAAATATGTTGTACTTGCTTTTAAACATATATATGTAGGGTATTCAGGGCTGGATTTGATTAGTTTTTCATAAAAAAATTTATCCAAATCAAACTTAAAAAATATGTGATTATGTTTGATTTGATTTTTATTTAAAATAAAATTCCAACTAAACAAACTAAATATTTTATAGTTTACTTTAGTTTTTATAAAATATTATTTCATTAAAATTTATATACTTTTTTCATCTTTTAAACTAAATTATATTAAAAAATTATTAACGATAATATGTGAAACTTATTAATATGTTAAATTTTTAATAATAAAATTGTCAAATTTTTGTCTATTTTAAACTAAATTTATCTTAAAAATATCGTCTAAAAAGAAAACAATATATAATATATAAGTTTTATGTGCATAATATTATAAAATATTGTGAAACTCAGGTATTATATATATAAAACATATAACACTAAAGTAATATAAGTGTTGTGGTTTGATTTAGAAAATATAAACTGCAAATTGAATCAAATTGATGGGTTTGAGAAAAAAAATTATCCAAATAAATAAATAAAAGTTGATTTGGTTCACTGTTTTATTTTTTTAGTATTTTATTTTTATTTTGGATCGATTTGGATTTAAACATCCCTATGTAGATAGACACATCTTGTACTCATTCTGTATTATGAATGAATTATGTTTTCCTAAAATGTGTTTCATCAATATTATTCATCACAATGCATACCAGTATTTCAATTTTTTGATAAATTAGTTATTTAATATAAATTTATGTTCCAAAATTATTTATTTTAACATTTAATTTTTCTCTGAAATTTTATATTTTAACATTTTCGTGTTATATTCCCAAGATTCAAGAAATAATCCACAAACAAACAAGGTATGATATGATTGGTAGATATTAGATAATTTTATCCCTTAAATATATGGTCATAGATTCAATCCTTGACTCATATTTGACAAGTGTTTTTTCTTATGCTATGACTAACAACGACATTTTCTTTATAATATAAGAATAATAATAATTTTGCCAACTTATATAATTCCAACACTTATTTGCAATAAAAGTTTCTCATAAAAATTTATAGTAATGATTTAATAACTTTTATAAGTATAACTT
Organism: Glycine tomentella; assembly: GCA_007407185.1. Lineage (NCBI taxonomy): Eukaryota > Viridiplantae > Streptophyta > Magnoliopsida > Fabales > Fabaceae > Glycine > Glycine tomentella. The sequence continues at coordinate 76,947 of PYAF01004517.1, read as the reverse complement.
AGATAAAACTATAGAATCCCAAAACATATTTTCTTTCATGAATTAAGTATATATAAAAAAATATTTTCTTCAAATAATTACTTTAATAATAATAAAATGAATAAATATTAACATTAGCCAAAGTCAGACCCCACATAAGAATCAAAGAGCTGGATCTTTTTCAATTTCTCATGTAAAGAAACTGACTAGAATTTCTCACGATCTCCACAGTCCAAACCTCCGGATTCCATACACCATATACCTCCAGCATGGCCAATTGCTTCCTGGACAAAGGAAGCCATAAGCCCAATCGTACGAATGATATTCTGAGCAGTAGCGCGACTTGTATGAGTTTCCATAAGAATTAAGAAGAATCGTAATGACACATCATATCTTTCAGCAAAACACTAAAAGTCTATAACCCTTACTGCTTGTGCCACTACAGTTCCAACTAATTAATCACATTCATTAAGAAATGTTGGAAGGTGTTGGCAATCCAATGCCAGAGATGTCTTGAGGGCTTTCCTCCTCCATAACCACCACGCCGGAACCATCCATGCCCATACTTTGGTTGTTGCGCAGGACCTCCATCTGCCTTTGATGTTGCAGATAACCAATTACTTTCTTATCAACATGGGTAACAGTGAAAGAAGCTCCCAATGAGCAATATGAGTATTATATTGACTCATCTTTAACAGTCTCAGACTCTCCTCCTGCATAAAATTACTTTTTTTAAACAACAATAGTGTCAGCAGCTGCCACTTACTTCCCTATTTCCACTCGAACTTGGGTTTTATTCTTGTCCAACGCCCATCGAGGTGTTATTTTTTTTTAAAAGCAACTTCCCTTGTTGTATAGTCCAAAATAGTAAAATGACACGTGGCCACTTCATAAATGACAATGTACACGTGGCCACCCTCCATGTCAGCATTGCCTCATTAATAGGCGCTTATTCAACCTCAAGATGCCAGTCCGGACATAATGTCCGGGTACCTTGTCAACACCGCTACAGGAGCATGAACGTCGACACTCTACAGGAGCACGGACATCAACAATATTTTCTCCTTATTAATTAATTGCCTATCTATATGCCAGGATATTCAAATAGGTGTAATCATCTTATCTTATCTTATCATATAATATCTCAACAAGTTATCTACTAATTGTTACTTATCTACAAGTAACAATATATCAATAAGGTACACATTATCTCCTATTCAAATTAAGATAATTGCCTACTATTATTTGTTATTATTATCTTCTCAACAGATTATCTATAAGCAATGGCCCAAGGCACACTCCACGCTATAAATACAACCCTCCAGGTTCTCTCTACTCACTCCACACTCCATACACATCCTACACACACTATATTCATTCGGTATTCATACAGAGTACCCCTCTCTCTCATATACACTTGAATGCATTACTCAAGTCTCTCATTCTCTATACTTTAGGCCGAGTCTTCACACTTGGTCATGCTTACAAATTTAATGTACTTACTTGAGCGTCGGAGTGTTTTTCCTTTGTTTTGTGGGTCCCTCCTCTAAGCAAAGCATACCCTTACTCCGGTGCCACAGAATTTGGAGTCCACCAAGGCCACATCAAGCCCACACATGGAATTTCCGTATTTTGGTAAGAACATTTGGCGCCCACCATGGGGCCCAGGTAAAACTTACCATGCGGCCTCGCATCCCAGAAAATCACCAGCATTTATCCATGGTCAGTACACGCTCCAGCGTTAGACACGACACTCCTGTCGATGTGTCTAACCCTCCACAAACTACCATGACGAATGCCGACACCATAGTGCAACTCCAAAACCACATGGCAGAGATGGAACGCAAACACCAGGAAGAAATTCAAAGATTGAAAGCTGATCATGATGAAGCCCGAGCGAGACATTTTCGGGAAGACGAACGCACTCACACTACCAGAGAAGAACAGACACAAGACGAGTCACATCCTCAACAACCTTCGCAACCTCGACAAACTGTCGACCCTCCAGGTATTCACAGTTTAATGCAGGGATATTGAAGGGAAAGACACAACACTCGTTGCAATCCGCTTGTCGACCGTATCATGGAAGTCGACATCCCTTTCGGTTGGAAACCTCTGCACTTAGAGAGGTATGACGGAACCACCGATCCAGACGAACATCTCGATGCCTTCTTTTTACAGGCAAATCTCTACACCAATAATGACGTCATATTATGTCACGTATTCCCTACATCTTTAAAAGGGGCTGCGCTAACATGGTATGGTGATCTCCCCGAACAATCCATCGACAACTTCGACACCCTTGTCGAAAAGTTCAGTGCCCAGTATGCCACCAGCCGGACTCACAAGTTGACATCTGCTGCACTAGCGACACTACGCCAAGCTGATAATGAACCTCTCCGCAAGTTCATGGAACAGTTTTCGCATGTCGCCTCTCAGATCAAAAATCTCAATACTGAGGTAGCGCTACATTCCATGATGCTAGCCTTACAACCTGGTAAATTCGTGGATAGTCTATGCAAGAAACCTCTTTCTAGCATGGACGAAATACGCGAAAGAGCCAAAGGTTATATTCAGATGGAAGAAATGTCAAAATTCCGCAATGAAGTTCGATAGATAGGACAAAAACGCGAGAAACACGAAGCATTAGTCGACCCCCGGAGGAATAATAAGAATCATAGGCAATATAAGCCACAGTTTATCCCCAAAGGACCCAGATTCGAGAGATACACTCCCTTGACGGTCAATCAAGCTATAATCATGGATGAAGCATTCAATACTGAAGTCCAGGTAACATTACCTGCTCCTTCAAAAATAGGAGGACACCCTAACAAGTATTGCAGGTATCATCGTGGCACTGGTCACAGTACTGAGGATTGCGTCGCCTTAAAGGATAAGATTGAAGAACTTATCCAAGCAGGGCACTTATCAAGGTTTGTAAAAAGACCTGATAATCCCCCTCCAGTACATAGACAAGAGGAGTGACGAGAAGATCGCTTCAGGAACAATAACAGGCGCAGAGACGATGCAGAAGACCACCTCAACCTGGATGCGAACATCAACCCCCTCGTCAACAAGGAGAAGATCCCAATCAACACATACGCGGTGTAATCCACACCATCGTAAGGGGCTTCTCCTATGGAGGATCGTCCAGTCAATCTCGTAAAAGGCACCTGCACTCCATCAGAGATATTGACATCAATTTCGTCAATAATCTTCCGATGCGGAGTTTGCCTCCTATCACTTTCATGGATGCTGACTTTGAAGGGATCAACCCCATCCATCAAGATGACCCTATGGTTATGTCCCTCATCATTGCTAACTTCAAGGTGATAAAGCTGCTCATTGATCAGGGCAGCTCAGCTGATGTTTTATACTTGAAGACTTTCAAAAGTTGGAAATTTTATCATCAGCCATACAGCCTTGTTCAGAACCTCTCCTAGGTTTTGCAAGAGAGAGAGTCGACACCCTGGGATATGTCGACCTAATGACCACCTTTGGTCAAGGTCTGCTATATAGAAGTTTCACAATCAGGTACAACATTGTAGATGCCGATACATCCTATCTTGTCCTGATAAGTAGGAAGACATTAAACGAGTTGGGGGCTATCGTATCTACCCCCCACTTAAAGATGAAATTTCCTACTGTGACGGGAGAAATCGTCACCGTAAAGGCAGACCAAAAGCAAGCCAGACAGTGCTACGTTGAAAGCCTTAAAGTGGCACCATATCCTCCCAACAGACAGCCGGTCAGACATCGTACCACTACGGGGGATACCACCAGGTAATGAATATCAATAGAAATTTTATTCCTTCTGCACTGACAGTATTTGTAGCTCGCAATGATCAGGCCTTTGATGTGGATCCATGATAAGTGCCACATTTCAGTCGATTTCATGTTTAAAATAGTGGCACTTATCTTTTGATTTATTTCATTTATCTTAGAAATCCCTAAACCTAGTTAAGAAGCACCTTATATTTGTATTTAAAGTGTTTCGGAAGATTAATTCAAACATGCTTTGTAATTGAAAAGGTTTCGTGGAATTCTAAAGCTTCCGGAGAATCAAAGCAAGCAAGAAAGGTGCATATATCAAACATAAGAAGTTCCAACAGCAAACCAGGCCCATCAGACGTCAAGCCCAAGCTTTTCTTCATGGCTAAGCATTTAAGCTCGCCAAGGCCACCATTTCATGTGTATTTTGGTCGCCTGGGCGACCCACACTTCCCCAGAAACCGCCTTAGCTCGCCCAGGCGCCTGATTATAGGCTAATTTGGTCGCCTGGGCACCCCAAGCAGGCAGGAGGCCATTTCCTATATATAGGGGACAAATTTTGGGAGCAAATCATCATTCTTCACTTCATTTTCTCTCCCAAGCACTTGCCTGTTCTTGTTTCTTTGTTTTTAGCTTTCTAAGTGAGTGTAGACCTTAGGGAAGTGAGTTAAAGTGAATTGTGTAAGGAGATTCTGCCGAAGAGAGGGTCGATGACGAGCTTAGTCGGTGATTCTCTCGAGGAAGTTCTGCTCATGTTCGCTTAAGCTTCTCTAAGGATTGGGTGTACTCTTCTTATCCCTATGCTCTTTTAATTATTTATGCATCGTTCTATTTCTTGTTGGTAATTTCATTCTATGCATCGTTCTCTAATGCTTGAGACTGGAAAGTAATCTTAGGGTTTGAACTGAATGAAATTACTCGTTACGTTACGTTGCTAGGAATAGAGCATAATGTTTCGATCGCATTAAACACGTGAATATGATATTAATGCTTGGATATTTAATTAAGTATGCGAGGAATCGATATTTAGTAAAATATCCATAGGGCTTAATTGCGAGGAATCGAGTTAAGTTTACCTAAACGTGTGCGTCAACAAGAATAGAAAATGCATAGGTAAAATCAATTAAAGGGATAAGCAAGACGAAACCCAATCCTATACTTACTTGACTTGTATCAGTTTATTTACTTTGCTTCCCGTCCTCATTTATTTGTTTTCTGTTATCTTATTTTACATTTTCTGCAACAACAACAACAAATGAATCTTCACTTTCTATCTGTACATAACTACTAAACTGTTAAATTAACTCAACCGACGTAAACCCAAATCCCTGTGGAGACGAACTTTTATAAATTTGAAACTTACAGTGATAACAACGGTACGCTTGCCGTGGTATAAAAAAATCCCTAACAATCCACGCAATGACAATATCGACAAAGGACCAAAACCAATCGAAGAGCTAGTTAAAATGCAACTCGGGCCCAAACCCAGACAATGTACGCAGCTTAGCAAAGGGCTCACCAGCCACGAATATAGGCATATAGCTAATGTGCTCCACAAAAACGCATCACTATTTGCTTGGCAGCCATCCAACATGCCTGGCATTGACCCTAGTGTCATATGTCACAAGCTAGCAATATGTCCACAGGCCAAGCCCATTGCACAGAAAAAGCGAAACATGGGAGAAGAATGGCGAAAGGCGGTCAAAGAAGAGATTGACAAATTGCTCAAGGCCAACTTCATCAGGGAAGTCAGATATTCTACATGGCTAGCCAATGTTGTCATGGTTAAAAAAGCCAGTGGCAAATGGCGCATGTGCACAGACTTTATAGATCTCAACAAAGCATGTCCCAAAGACAGAATGCATACTTGTCGATGAGGCATCTGGGTTCCACATCCTAAGCTTCCTGGACGCATATTTTGGTTATAATCAAATCAGAATGCATACTCTGGACGAAGAGAAGACTGCCTTCATCACCGAAGACGCCAACTACTATTACAGAGTCATGCCTTTTGGTCTCAAAAATGCAGGGGCCACCTACCAGCGACTAATGGACCATGTTTTCATAAAGCAGATCGGACACAACGTTGAGGTTTATGTGGACGACATGGTTGTCAAATCTCAAAGTGTAGCCCAGCATGTAATGGATCTGGAAGAGGTATTCGAGGAGATTCGGAAATATAACATGCACCTCAATCCTGAGAAGTGCGCATTCGGAGTGGGTGGCGGCAAATTCCTCGGCTTCATGATCACACACTGAGGTATTGAAGCGAACTCGAAAAAATGCTCAGCTATATTACAAATGCACAGCCCGACTAGTGTCAATGAAGTTCAAAAGCTAAATGGAAGACTAGCCGCGCTGTCCCGATTCCTCCCGAAGCTCGCTAAGAAAGCAAAACCCTTTTATAGGCTGCTCGCCAAGACAACGCCATTCCTCTGGGATGACACCTATGAACAGGCTTTCATGGCGTTCAAAAAGACAATTGTTGCACCACCTGTCTTGAGTCGACCTCGGCAGGATGCACCATTGCTCTTATACCTCTCTGCAACAGACGACGTCATTAGCTCAGCACTCGTCCAAGAAGAAGGGAAGCACCAACTCCCTATTTATTTCACCAGCTGCATGCTACATGATGCCGAGAAGCGCTATCAAATGATTGAGAAGATGGCTTTGGCATTGATCACCTCAGCCAGACGCCTCTGACAATATTTTCAAAGTCACCAGGTAATATTCAAAACTAATTATCCTATTAAACAGGTACTGAGGAAACCAGAACTGGCAGGCCGAATGGTAGCATGATCAGTCGAACTGTCAGAATTTGACATTCGATATGAACCACGTGGTCCAATAAAGGCACAATTCATGGAAGACTTCCTAGCAGAATTTGCTGGGAAAGAAGAATCCACCCAAGACTGGTGGAACCTTTACGTGGACGGAGCATCCAATGTACAGGGAAGTGGAGCAAGTATCATACTCGAAGGGCCTGGCAACATCTCGTTTGAACAAGCCCTTAAGTTCAACTTCAAGGCTTCCAACAACCAAGCTGAGTACGAGGCACTTATTACAGGACTCAAACTCACTAAGGAAGTCGGGGCTCGTTACCTGAGATGCTACTCCGACTCGCAGCTCGTCCAGGGACAGATAGCAAACAAATACCAGACTAAGGAAGTCATACTCCTTCAGTATTATCATCTGGCTAAAACACTTATCGATAGCTTCGAGTGTTTTGAGATGTATCACATACCTCGAGTTAATAACACCCAGGCAGACTTGCTGTCCAAACTGGCCAGCACCAAGAAGATCGGGCAACTCAAGACAATCATCCAGGAAACACTCCAGAAACCCACCATTGATACCTCAGTGGTAATGGCCATTGAAATACAGGAGCCCACTTGGATGACCCCTTATAGAGACTTTCTCCTAAGGGGAATACTTCCAATAGATGAAAATGAGGCTCGACGACTAATGGACGATTTATAGAATACGGCAAGTGCACCGATCGTTTTCAAGTAATAAGTCAGGTAAGTGAGTATCGTTCTCCACAAGGACTGGGGTAATTCCATAGTAATACTAATAAGTGTGATTGAATTAAAACAGAAAATTACGCAAGAAGTGTTTGATTGATTGGTTGTTGAATGCAAAAACAAAAATTAATTAAATGCAGTAAATAAATTTGAGAAGTTACCAAATGAAAGATAATTGTGGTCAGGCACAATCCCCTCAGATTCCTACTATTTCACTTGACTGGTTATTTAACATTAATATACACAAATAATAAATCTCTTCTATATTCGTAAATCCTAGATAACTAGCGATTTCACTCTTTAATTCGATCAAGAACTCTAAACCTTTAGCGATTCTGTCAAGTTAAGCATTTAGAGAATATATTATAAGAGGTTCCTGTTATTAATTGTTCAGAAATGAGTCTTTCCTAGATTAGCTAATCCCTAATTCCTTAGTGAATTAACCCTTTAACCTGAATTGAAAACCTAATTCCTTAGTGAATTCTATCAGTTCAAGCATTCAAAAGAACATATCATAGATTCTACAGCCATGCACCCCTATTCCTAGGTGATGAACAACTGTTATTCTAAATGGTTCAGAAATTAAAACCCCAACGTTCCCATTGTGAATCTTAATCCTACGTACTTAATTGAAGTGATCAAATTCAAATAAGAATGAAAATAAGGGCAGAATAGAATAAAACAATTAAAACATATCATTCAATACCAATCAAATTACAGAGGAGTTATCATCGGTTCATGGCCTTCCCACAATAAAATGTTTAGCCAGCCATAGGCCTTAAGAAAATCATAACAGTAATATGATTCATTGTTGTGCAAAACTCATCTTAATTCTTGATTCCTAGGGTTTTAGAGGATGAAGAATGGATGAATAATGTGTATTCTGGCTATTCTGGATATCCAGACTCAGTTCAGAGGCTTCATATATATAGATAAGTTTAATTAAAGTAATAAAGCCTATTCCTGTACTAAATCTCGAACCATATAAATTAAAACAGGCAACTAAATCAATATGGCGCGACCCGCGCGCGATCCCGCGCTACTCGCGCGGATTGTTCAAAAGTCTGGCGCTGACCGCGTTGGTCCTCCACGCTAATCGCGCGGCTTGTTCGAGTCAATTGGCTTGCTCTGGTCTTCTGTGGCGTTGTTGGCGCGACTGCGGCGCTGATGGCGCTGACCTCTCGAATAGATGGCGCTGATCGCGTTGTCCTGGCGCTATTGGCGCGAGTTGTTCGAGCTGAGTGTCCTGGCTTGTTGTCTTTGACGCTAATGGCATGGATCTGGCGCTAATAGCGCCATGCTTGCGGCTAATCCACGCTAGTCGCGTGGCTTCTCACGTTGATAGCGTGGGATCTTTGAGAATGATGCCTTCAATCCTGCACTTGGAGCGACCCGCGCGGATACCGGCGCGATCCGCGCGGGACTTAAAACTTTGTTTTCTTCTTTTTCTTTCCTTTGGACTCCTCTTTTGGCCTGAAATTGCTCAAATGGTATTAAAATAAGTTTAAAGACAATAATATAATAAACTTTGCTAATTCTAACTATTTTCCTAATCATTTAACTAAAATATAACCTAAAATTACCCTAAAACTAGGATGTGTTTGCAACACATCAACGACTGAAGCGGAAAGCTAGCTACTATGTCATCATTAACGTTGAGTTATTCAAAAGAGGGTTGACAACACCTCTACTCAAGTGTCTGGACAAATCGCAGGCCGACTACATCCTGAGAGAACTTCATGAAGGAATATGCGGACTTGGTACAAGGGGACGATCTTTAGCCACCAAGGTAGTACGGGCAGGATACTATTGGCCAACACTCAGAACGGACGCTTGCAACTTTGCACGCAGGTGCAAAAGATGTCAGGAATTTGCGGATATCCCACAGATTCCCCCTGATAACCTTCATACCATCTCTTCTCCTTGGCCCTTTGCTATGTGGGCTTGGGACCGTTTCCTAAAGCTCCCAGGATGGTCAAGTTTTTGCTAGTGGCCATTGACTACTTCACTAAGTGGATCGAGGCAAAGCCACTTCGGGAGATAACTGCCAGTGAGGTGGAAAGCTTCACTTGGAAAAATCTTATATGCAAGTATGGCCTACCCTACGCCATCATCACTGACAACGGAACACAGTTTAAAGCACAGACCTATGAAGATTTCCTCACAAGACTAGGTATTAAACACTTGGTCACTTCTGTTGAACACCCCCAGACCAATGGTCAAGCTGAAGCGGCAAATAGAGTTATTCTTAAAGCCCTTCGCACTAGACTTGACAAGTCCAAAGGGCTCTGGAGGGAGGAACTACTGATATTATGTTGTCGACACGCATCAAAAACAATTTAACTACGTTAATTTTGTAGCACAGGATTAACCTAGGTCGACTTAGAGACACAATCAATATGGTTCTAGCTTCAATTTACTAACAACAGTGAGGGGGGAATTTTATCGAACAGTTTGTGTGCGTAAGTAAAACTTGCAAAAACGTAAACGAAAATTAAAGAGCAACACAGAAACTAACAGAATTCAAAAGAAGTGATGTAAAACAGAATTAAAACATCAATCCAATTCACCTCACCAAGCAATTCGCATCATCGTTGTTCTCAGAAATTTATCCTATTATGAAAGTTCATTCAATCTCATTAGAAGCAACTCAATCGACTTAACCCCTAAATTGATTGAAATCACAACCCTAACTGAAATATCATCCAATTAATCTGTGATTAATATTTGAAATTAGGAAATGAATCCATAACCTAATCCGTTTTCAATACTAAACGCATTCATAATCATGAAAATAGAATAGCAATTGAAGAAGATGAACATTCAAATAGAATTCGAAATACCAAACCAGAACTCAAATTCTCCTTGTGCTTGGGTTGGATCCTTGGATTGAGTGAGGATTTAGCCTTCCATGATCATCATCAGTGAAAACCCCATGAAATTATTGCACGAAAATGGAAGAACAAAAAAACGACAATGAAGAACAACAAGAACAGTTGACAGAAAATGAGAGCTAGGGTTTTGATCCAAAAAACCTAAAAGAAGGAAATGGAAAACTGTTTTTATTAAATGAAATTGTGTAGTGAAATTTGTCCAATGTCACTAACAAGTAGTGACTAAGTCTGAAGAAAAGAATGGGCCATCAACAAAACCCATCAATTCTAATTATTTACTATTTATAACCATAAAATTCAAATTCGCAGCCCAAAATTACAAGTGGAGAGGTGCTAACTTTGAAGCTCAAAATGCCCCTCCAAATTATAGAATTGGCCTCGGGCTATTTCTAGCAAACTTGTAGATCTTTTCGTTATCGTTCTAGGGACTCCTAGAACACTGCATTCAAAGATTGGTAGCATTCTATAGGCCCTGCACAAGTCAGATACGTTAAGTGAGCAAAAATCCGAAAATACGCTACAATTAGCAATTAAGCCCACTTACTTGCCTAGGCCAAAAACTGAATTAGAATGGAAAAATAAAAGTCCAAAAGAGGTCAAACAAACTAAGAATGATAGACTAAAATTTAACTAAAATCACTCTATCAACTACCCAGCATACTCTGGGCATATCACTGTATGCCTCAAAGCACTATAAAGGAAACTCATTTTCGCTTGACATATAGTACTGACGCCATGATCCCTGTCGAGTTAGGAGAACCTTCAATTAGAAGGATGCTTTTTCAGGAACAGTGTAACGAGGACAATATGAGGGTTGAGCTAGAAACCAGCGAAGAACTTCGAGACATAGCCAGAGTTAAAGAGGAAACGGCCTAGCTCAGCATGACACAAAGATATAACTTCAAAGTGCAGCCGCGAACTTTCCAGCCAAGCGACCTAGTCTGGCGCGTCCGAGGGGAAGCTAGAAAAGATCCCCGTGCAGGTAAGCTTAGACCAAATTGGGAAGGCCCGTTCAGAGTTGTTACCAGCATGGACAACGACGCCTACAAATTGCAGGAACTCAGTGGACATTCCAAGAACTTGGAATGCCACTCACCTGAAGTTTTATTTCAACTAAGAAGCTCAAGACCGGATGGCGTACTCTTTTTCATATTTCAAGTCCTTTTTTCCCACAGGGTTTTTGCTTGAAAAGATTTTAATGAGGCACATCCGAGGAATAAACAGAGGAAATATATGTATTAAAGACTATATTAATAAAACATATACCTCTTATTTTTTTTACTTATGTCAATATTTCAGGATGTTTGATGATATTATTGCCTGAGTATTCTCCCAGGTCCAGCCTCGACAAAAATCCAAAGCCATGTCTCAATCCAACCAACTTTTTAACATTTCTCACAATTTATACAAGTTGGAAATCCTATGAAAAACATGAAAAAGTGCCTAAATTCAATAAAAACAGCAACAAAACAGAAACAGCAGAAATAGACAACAAAAACATACAGACTCAAAAACTGAAACAGACAAACAGAAAATAGAAAACAACAGACACTGACAAACAGACAGCAACAAAACAAACAAACAGAAAATAACCAGAATTTCAAAAAAATTTAGGATCCTTCCCCCCCCACTTGAAATGCACATTGTCCTTAATGTAAGCATGCAAAGAAATGCAACAAAGAGACAAAAAATAAAAGAAGGGAAAAGGAAACTCCCCAAATGTCATGCAAGCGAAATTGGCAGGTCCAAAGAGATGTCCTCCACTAGCTCCTCCTCCACTTGAGGGCTCTCATGAAATGCTTTGAGTTGGTGACCATTGACCTTGAAGACTTTGCCGGTAGCTTCATTTTTAATATCAACTGCACCATGGGGGAAAACATTAGTAATAACAAAAGGTTCATCCCATCTAGATCGAAGTTTACCAGAAATAAGCTTAAGGCGAGAGTTAAACAATAACACTTTTTGGCCACTATGGAACTCCTTTCTAAGAATCCTAGAGTCATGGAATTTCTTCACTTTTTCCTTGTAAATCTTGGAGTTCTCATAGGCTTCTAAACGAATCTCCTCAAGCTCTTGCAACTGAAGCTTCCTTTGCATACCCGCTTCATCAAATGCCATGTTGCAACTCTTCACCGCCCAATAAGCACGGTGCTCAATCTCCACTGGAAGGTGGCATGCCTTACCGAAAACCACCCTATAGGGAGACATCCCCAAAGGTGTGTGGTAACGGTCCTATGAGCCCATAAAGCGTCCTCAAGAAGCTTGCTCCAATCTTTCCTGTTTGGTTGCACCACCTTCTGTAACACTTGCTTGATCTCTCTGTTAAAAACCTCTGCTTGCCCATTAGTTTGGGGATGATAAGCTTTAGCAACTCTATGCACAACCCCATACTTCTGAAGCAAGGATGCGAATGACCGGTTACAGAAATGGCTCCCCTGGTCACTGATAATGGCTCTAGGCACACCAAACCTGCAAAAAATGTTGGAACTTACAAAATCCACAACAACTTTAGAATCATTAGTTCTAGTGGCCTTAGCCTCAACCCATCTAGAAACATAATCAACAACAAGAAAAATATATGAAAAGCCATGAGAAACAGGAAATGGACCCATAAAATCAATACCCCAGACATCAAAAATCTCACAAAAAATAATGGGTTGCTGAGGCATCTCATGTCTATGTGTAATTGTGCCTCTTGCTCTCTGACACTGCTCACAAGTGGTGGTAAAGTGATGAGCATCTCTAAAAAAGGTAGCCCAAAAGAACCCACAGTCTAATACTTTCCTAGCGGTCCTCTGAGGACCAAAATGACCTCCGGTAGGTGTGCTATGACAAAACTGAAGAATAGACTGAATTTCATGATCAGGCACACACCTTCGGATCACTTGGTCACTACCAAACCTCCACAAGTAAGGATCATCCCAAACATAATATTTAGCATCACTTTTAAGTTTATCTATTTGGGACCTACATGCATAAGGTGGAACAACAGATGCAACAAGGAAATTAACAATGTCAACAAACCAAGGTGTGACATGCGATGAATGCAAATGCATCAAATGCTCATCAGGAAAATTATCACGAATGGGAAAGGACTCAAGAGGTCCCTCAATCCTGCTCAAGTGATCAGCAACCAAGTTTTCTGCACCACTTCTGTCCTTAATCTCAATGTCAAATTCCTAAAGAAGAAGTGTCCACCTGATCAATCTTGGTTTAGCATCAGGCTTCTTCAACAGGTATTTCAAAGCTGCATGGTCAGTAAAGACAGTGATATGGGAGCAAAGCAAGTAGGATCTAAATTTATCTAAAGCAAAAACAATAGCCAAAAGCTCCTTTTCAGTGGTGGTGTAGTTAACTTGGGCTGCATCCAAAGTGCGTGAAGCATAAGAAATGACATGGGATAGTTTACCAACTCTTTGTGACAACACAGCCCCAAGTGCATAATTAGAGGCATCACACATCAGCTCAAAGGGAAGCTCCCAATTTGGCGGCTGCATGATGGGAGAGGTAGTCAGCTTCCTCCTCAATCCCTCAAATGCCTCTTTGCAAGGCTAGTCAAATGTAAGTCTACGTCCTTTTGGAGAAGCTTGGACAATGGCAATGCAATTTTACTGAAATCCTGAATGAATCTCCTGTAAAAACCTGCATGTCCAAGAAAGGAACGTACTTCCTGCACAGAAGCGGGGTAAGGCAAAGAGGTAATCACATCAATTTTTGCCTTATCGACCTCAATACCTCTACTAGAGACCAAATGTCCTAGGACGATACCCTCATGCACCATGAAATGACATTTCTCAAAGTTAAGAACAAGGTTAGTACTAATACATCGGTCAAGCACTCTAGAGAGACTATCCAAACATGCATCAAAAGAGGAACCATAAACAGGGAAATCATCCATAAACACCTCCATGCAACTCTCTAATAAATCAGAAAAGATGCTTACCATGCACCTTTGGAAGGTGCCAGGTGCGTTGCATAGGCCAAAAGGCATCCAGGTATAAACAAATGTGCCAAATGGACAAGTGAATGTGGTCTTATATTGATCCTCTGGTGCAATATGGATTTGCATGTAACCAGAAAAACCATCAAGAAAGCAATAATGTGATTTACCTGCCAACCTCTCTAAAACTTGATCAATGATAGGCAGAGGGAAATGGTGCTTGCGAGTGGCCTGGTTGAGTCTCCTGTAATCAATGCAAACTCGCCAACTGTTGGCCACTCTAGTCAGAATCAGCTCATTATCTTGATTCTTCACAACTGAGACCCGACTTCTTAGGAACCACTTGGACAGGTGAAACCCAAGTGCTATCAGAGATGGGATCGATGATCCCTGCAGCTAGTAGCTTCGTCACTTCCTTCTTCACCACATCAAGAATAGTGGGATTCAACCTCCTCTGGGGTTGCCTCACTGGTCTAGAATCATCCTCCAAAAGTATCCGATGCATGCAGATGGAAGGATTAATTCCAGGAAGATCAGCAAGTATCCATCCAATGGCTTTTTGTGGCCTCTCAAAGCATGCATCAATTTTTCTTCATGCTCCAGTGGCAAACTACTAGATATGATGACTGGGAGCTTCTGAGCATCATCTAAATATGCATACTTGAGGTGCTCAGGTAGTGACTTCAGCTCCAAGGAAGGGGGCTGAATAGTGGAAGGTAAGGAAAGACTAGGGGCTGAGGGAAGTGGGATAGTAGGCTCAGACTTGTATCTGTACCTGGAACACAATCAAAGTGAAGTGCGGAGGAAATTTCTGCACAAATGCTACACACAACAGCATAATTATCACAGGTACAATTACAAGAACCAAGATCAAAGTCAGAAAAGTCAGAAGAAAGATCAAAAAAATCAGAAAGTAAATCTGAAATATCTACACTATTTATTGCAGCATCAATGATATCAAGAAGAAAAACAGAATGCTCCTCTACAGGATGTCTCATAGCCTCAAATGTTAAGCTGAACCATGTCATCACCAAACTCCATAGAAAGAGTGCCTGCATGCACATCAATTTTAGTCCTGACTGTCATCAAGAATGGTTTCCCTAGGATCAATGTGGAACCATGGCTAGAAGACTCATTCTCCATATCCAAAATGTAAAAATCTACTGGGAAGATCAGATTATTAACTCGCACCAGCACATCTTCAATAAGTCCAAGTGGAAGCGCAACACGCCTGTTGGCTAAGTGGATGACAACACCAGTGGGTTTCATCTCACCAAGGTGTAGTGCTCTGTAAACTGATGTGGGCATGACATTAATGGAGGCTCCAAGATCACACAAGGCATCTGCGAAAGTAATATCTCCAATGGTGCATGGGACAGTGAAAGTGCCAGGATCCTTGCACTGCTGTGGCAAGGTGGATAGTGGGATGGCATCAACAGTTTTACCCTGTATTAGTGCAAAAACATTTCTTCCCATCTTCACTTGCTCATTTCCCTTCAACTTCCTCTTGTGGGTGCACAACTCCTTCAAGAACTTTGCATATTTTGGAATTTGTTTGATGACATCAAAGAGGGTAATGTTGACTTCCACCTTCCTGAAAGTCTCAAGCAAATCAGAATCAAGGTCCACCACTTTCTTTGCAGGAATGGCTCTAGAAGGAAAAGGTAAGGGAATCTATTTTGGTGCAGAATCTGTTTTGGCACCATTATCAACTTTTTTACCAACATGTGGAAGTTTGGTGTCACTCCTTAAGGTAATAGCACTCACATTCTTCGGATTAACAATTGGTTGTGCTGGAAGGTTACCAGAACCTTGCTGCTGCATCTGGTTGACAGTTGTAGCTAACTGTCCAATCTGAGTCTATAGGTCCTTGATGGTGGCACTGACATTTTGTTGAACCTGGAGATTGATGGTTGCCATTTGCTTCATTAAATCCTCCAAGGAAGCTCCAGAACTAGCCTGCACAGGTTATGTAGGTGTAGGTGCAGGTTGCTGGAACTGTGGTTGTTGTCTAAAAGGAGGAGGTTGGTATTTAGTGGTGGCAGGCAGGAAGGGTTGTTGTGGAGGTCTAAAGGGCTGTTGTAGTTGTGGACCAGGACCATACCTCAGATTTGGATGATCTCTCCAACCAGGATTATAAGTGTTGGAGTAAGGATTATATTGTTGTTGAGGTCTGAATGACTGGCCAGGTTGCATGGTAGAAACTTCAGCAGGTTGTTCTGTCTCTTAGAAAGTGGGGCATGCATCTGTGGGATGATCAGGGGCACAACAGATACCACAAATCCTTGGTTGATTGGCTGCCATCACATTTTGTTGTTGCCCAATAGCAAGCTGCCTCACAAGGGATGTCAACTCTGTCAATTTGTTCTCCAATCTCTGGTTATCAGCAACTATAGAGACAGAAGCTTCATTTGCTACCATCACCTTAGATGTTGTAACTCTAGCACCAAATTGTTGATAGTTGGCTGCCATGTTAGAAATCAACTGCCTTACAGCAAGAGGGGTCTTGTCCATCAGAGCGCCTCCACTAGCTGCATCTATCATACTCCTATCCATCAACATCAATCCTTCATAAAAATACTGAATCAGTAATTGCTCCCTGATTTGATGGTGAGGACAGGTAGCACACAACTTGTTGAATCTCTCCCAATATTCATACAAAGACTCTCCAAGGAACTGCCTTATGCCACAAATTTCTTTCCGGATGGATGCTGTTCTAGAGGTAGGGAAGAATTTCTCCAAGAATCTTCTCTTCATGTCTATCCAAGTGGTGATAGGATCCGATTGAAGGTACAACCAATCCTTAGCAACACCATCCAAAGAGAAAGGAAATGCTTTCATCTTGACATAATCCTCATGAATATCATGTGGTCGCATGGTGGAACACACCACATGAAACTCCTTAAGGTGTTTATGTGGATCTTGATGTGTTGCAAACACATCCTAGTTTTAGGCTAGTTTTAGGTTATAATTTAGATAAATAAGTTAGGAATTAGAATAAAATTAGTTAGTTTATTATTATATTTAATTAAATCTCACTTTATCATCATTTGTGCATTTTAGGGATTAAGAGAGGAGAATCAAGGCAAGAAAAGAAGAAAAGCCAAACTGAAGTCCCGTGCGAATCGCGCCAGATCCCGCGCGGGCCGCGCCATACTATGAAAGTCAGCTTCAGGCTCGAACAATCCACGCTAGTCGCGCCATGTTCACGCTACCAGCGCAATCCTTTCGAATCTCTCGCGCGATCAGCGCCAGTAGCCGCGCGATCAGCGCCATAAGACCTGGAAGCACTTCTGATTCGTCCAACTCGCGCGATCAGCGCGGACTTCCACGCTACCAGTGCCAGTAATTCGAATTGGTGGCGCGATTAGCGCCACAAGCCACGCGATCAGCGCCATAAATGCACTGTTTCCTTATTTAAAAAGATTGACTTTGAAATTTGCACAGAAAATAGGCTTTGTTACTTGAATTAAATCTATCTATAAATAAAGGCCTCTGGACTGAAGCAAAGACACTCCAAATCTATTATCTACTTTCTAATACTCTCCCTCTATGGCCATTCTATTTAGGTATTGAGGGTTAGGATTCGCAATGGGGACGTTGGGATTCTAATTTCTGACCTTAGTAAAATAATAGTTGTTCATCACCTAGGGATAGGGATACGTGGCTGCGGAATTTTATAATATAGTCTTTTGTATGCTTAACTTGATAGATTTCACCAAGGAATTAGGTCTTTGATTCGGGTTAAAGGGTTAATTCACTAAGGAATTAGGGATTAACTAGAGTAGGAAAGATTTATTCTCCGAGCATAAGAATTCGGACACTCTTATGATATGTTCTCTTAATGCTTAGTTTGACAGAATCACTAAGGGTTTAGGGTTCTCGATCGAATTAAAGGGCGAAATCGCTAGTTATCTAGGATTTACGAATTTAGGAGAGATTTATCATTTGTGATCATATTTGCTTACCCAGTTAAG